>PELC01000142.1:0-53410 GCA_005212705.1 Curvularia lunata
TGCTCTACTCACAGCTGAGAATCAACGACTCAAATATCAACTAGATAGATGTCAGACTACTCGCGTACGAAAGCGAGTTCAAGTTGATCCAAATGTGCGCTTTAGTGACGTTGATAGTATCCAAGCTACGATTCGTAGAGCAGCAGCTCAACAGTCTCAACAAGCAGCTATTTCGCAAGAGAATGAAGCCGAAACTTCAGCAGCATTAGTAGTAGCAGCAGCGCTAAGTTCTATGTATAACGAGTGGCAAATTTAATCGTTGTTGTTGAGAAAATCGCATATCTAATCCGTGTCGTGGGTTGGCCAAGGTGGCCGAGCACTATATGTGGCCGAACACTATATGGCCGAGCTTAATAGTCCTAGGAAAGAACACTTGTGTGAGTCGTCATTGCTCTCTCACGGCGGCCTGAGGATGCAAAAAGCAGCGCATTTGCGCCCAAATGACTTAAGCTTTTGCGTTTGGGCACTTTGTGCATAATCAATCTAATCTGCTAGCAGGAGAAATGTTTTCTCTCTCTTCCTCAGTCAACTCAATCCCGAAAATATTTTTCAGCAACTCGATGCGCTCTCCTTCTGTCTTACACTCCCTGATGAGTTTGCGCTCACTGCCTATCTGCTCCCTAATGGCTTCCTTGAATAGAGTGACACTACCGACAATCTTCTCCCCGTCAGCGCCCATGATCATTTTTGTGGCCGTTACATAGCGTGTGAAGAAGGATCGGCTATGTGTAGAGGTGAACCAGGACATGACTTCATAATCTTGGGGTAGGAATTCATTCTCCGTGAAGCAGTATGTGGGAATCCATTTGTTGTCGGCACCGTGGCTGGGGTCGTAGCAGACATCGTAGCACCAAAGTTTCGGTGCATTTGCCCCTCCATACGACTCGCCAATGGCTCTCTTCTGGAGTCGGATCTTCCTCGGCGCGATACTGGTAACTTCGAAGTTGTCGCGGAGCGGGTACGGCATGTTTGGACCCATTGCGCCCATACCCACATCAACCACAAACCACTCATCCTTATCCTCGAAGTGCACGAGGTTGATCATGTGATTCATCCCATCATAAGTGTGAGCCTGATTCTTCCGCACCTCTGGGTATGGACTCATTGCTCTGGAGACACGTCCACCGCAATTGCGAACTTGATAGCCAATCGAGCGCAGGACAGTGCCGAAGAAACTGTTGGTCTCCATGCAACGACCACCACGTCGTCGCTTGACGAACCAGGTGTAAAGTTCGGACAGGTCAAGAGTAACCTTCTTGCTGGCAGAATAATGGAGGATGAGGTTCTCGAAAGGGACGTTGCATGCCTGCTGATGGCACAATGCCTGTAGCAACGGAAGTCCATGCACCTTTGATTTCGCAAGGTCGGCATTCGACAAAATAGGCGCGTTGAGATATTGCTCAGGAAGATTGATGCGAGTAAAATACTCACGCAGTTCATCTTTGCAATAGAAGCGGCGGTCAGCTTCGTCTGGCAGCTGCGTGACAACGGTGGGATCAGACATTATGTTGAAAGCGGAGTGTTGTGTTGATTCTGCGACAGATCAACAAGACCACATTCCTCTATAGTGTCGATTGTATGCGCAAGCCAGATATCCTTCTTGACTCTATAGCGGCGAAGTTTGCCGGGTAATTGACCCGGACTTGCCGCAAGTGGGCTGGATCGAAGAAGCTTTGTGCAAGTCGGCCCCAGCACCGTATCCCACTAGCCTGCCCCGCTATCTGAACTATTCCTCGCTAAAGTCCCTCCCATGCAAGACCTCTTCACGCATACCACACTCATGCAACCGCAGGCAGATAAGGATCAACGCCAACAGGGGAGTATCGCCATGGCCGATAAGATAGATGGCCAGCAGGTGCGTATCGGCGTGACTGATAAGAACGAAATATGATCGCAGTGGTTTCTTTCGTTAATCACCAAATCGTCTTCCCTCTTTGATCCGAAGTGATTTGCATACCGAGCATACCGTTATGGCGGGCCTAAACGTTCCTCCCCCTATGAATATTCATCCATCGCAAAACACCGTAGAGATCTCGATCATCGACACCACGACCTACATGACCGGCTTTCCAGTCTCAGATTTCATGGAACCTGATGTCGCAGGGTTCGACACCATGACCTGCCACTCGTTGGCATATATCATCAAGCACCCACATTCAGGGAACAAATATAATACGATGGTATTTGATCTCGGAGTGCGGCAAGATTGGGAAAACCTTCCAGCAACATTCGTTGCGGAAGTCAAAGCAAGTGGTGGCAGCATCACTGTTAAGAAGGACGTTGCAACCATCCTCCAAGAGAACGGACAGAACCTGGAAGATATTGGTGCGATCATATGGTCTCACTGGCATTTCGATCACGTCGGCAACCCACGAACATTTCCCAACACCACAGACCTCATCGTTGGTCCTGGCTTCAAGTCAAACTTTATTCCTTCATATCCAACAATACCAAGTTCACAGCTAGACGAGCGGGCATGGGAAGATCGCGACATGCACGAGATCGATTTCTCAGGCCCCAAAGGACTCAAGATCGGTGACTTCGAGGCGTACGACTTCTACGGCGACGGAAGCTTCTTCCTTCTCCACTCACCCGGACATGCTATTGGTCACATGTCGGCCCTGGCTCGCACTACTGCAGACCCTCCCACCTTCATTCTGCTAGGTGGAGACATTGCGCATCATTGTGGAGAGTTCAGACCATCGCGGTACATCCCGCTCCCGGATATTATCACTCTGAGTCCGATCAGTCATAGAGCGGGTGGCTGTCCTGGGCGACTGTTTCAAGCCGTGCATCCGAAGCACAGCCGGAACGAGCCGTTCTTTGACCCAGTTACGGAAGGTCGATGGCATCATGTCGGGCTGCAGGCGAAAGAAAGTATCGACAAGCTGATCGTAGCCGATGCATACGACAATATCTTCCCAGTGATGGCTCATGACATGAGTATACTTGGCATCGTGGATTTCTATCCCAAGACAGCTAACGATTGGATGGCAAAAGGCTGGAAAAGGAAAAGCCACTGGGGCTTCCTCAGTTCTTTCACTCCTATGGACGGGAACGCTTCATGGCCGTCTTCTGACGCTCCTACAAGCCTGAAGGAGCATCGTAAAGACTCGGCAGTCTCAGGATCAACATTTCCATGAAACGTCACAATGTGGTCCAGGTAGTGGCAAACTTGCTGTGACATGACACAGCTGTGGATGATGATCCCATGCAACGCCGCCAGCTAGGCTGGTTTAGACATCCAAATTCACTAGTTCGCTTCGTGATCATAGCCGAATATCTTACAGGTGATGTATGGTCTTTATAGGCCGGCATATCATGATACCAAGCAGCTCCGCTTTTATAAATAGTTGATCGATATATGTGCTCTCCTCCGTATCCTGACCAAGATCGGTGTTCCTGGTGTACTCTAGAACATCATGCCATCCCCGTTTACAGCCCCGTAAGGATTAATCTCGAAGGTGGACGGATCAAACATCTCCCTTGTAAACAATTGGTACACCTCGATGTCATTTGCGTCTGGAGGCATCGTCAGGAATGAGTTTGACATGGAGGTAGGGTCGGCCGAGATGTTTGGCCACGCTGCGATCTCTGTGGGCTGTTCTTCTGAGACGGACTCTCGCGTGTTTATTCCTCCTATGACAGGCTCAATTGACTGGTTCTCCCGAAGTGTGCAGTAGGGTGAATATGGTGACGTACTGCGATATTGACACATAATCGATAGCTCATGTATGTACTTCCAGCAACTGAGGACAAGGTTGTTGTCCGAATCCAGGTGCTGGAACACTTTTTCCGCTTTCTTAAGCAGTTTTCTCGAGTGCTCAATAGTTTCCGAGGCAAATTGAAGACTCTCATGCTGCGTCCAGAGAAATCGTGCGCCGATAACAAGAGATGCTGTGAATACTGGCGAGTTGTTTGTAAGTAACAATCAGGATACCAACCGCTCCTTGGCGACTTACCGTAATATAGAGTGAAATACCAGGCTCCAAGGTTGTTCTTACTCGTAGAATCAGCAGAGATGACAGCATGTGCAATGTTGATGGTGGCCTCCGCTGAATGTACGCATTTTTCGGCCTCGGCCATTGCTAGCTGAACGAAGTAAGGAGGAGTATTGATGGCATTGTCGTCCTTTCGAAATAAATGATTAATGGTGATGCTGAGCAATGGTCTGTGAACAAGGATGCTCAGATTATGGTACCGAAGTGACAGAATGACACGAAGTCTGTTCAGCCGTGAACTTTCCGCGAGAATCTCTGGTTGCGCGTCACAAAGGCCGAGGTAGGGTGGCAGACTTGCAGCCCACATTCGAAGGCTCTTCCGGAATTCGACGGAGGCCTGCAGTGTTTTCAAATCATCCAGATCGATGTCCCTCTGCTGAGCAGTCGACGAATACTGCTTGACCAAGGATTTGCTCATTACCTGATACAATTCGAACGATACGGCAAGGAAGTCGCCAGGGATGTCTGCACCACTTTCTGACATGCTAGGGGTGTGATAGAGGGCTGCAGAAGGTTGTCGGTCAACGGCATGCTCATCTGGTACACTCGCTGGTCGCCCAAAGGCTGCGCTCAAGACTTTGTCCAAGCAGTAAATGATGACCCACGTGCGTCGCTGGTACTCCGCCTGAATGGGATCCAGATTCTTTTCAGCAACACAACTATGTAAACCGAGTGCCATGGCGGACCGGGTCAGTAATCCATGTATGTTCCAGGCTTGCACTGAGCGTTGGGTCCCTTGACAATACATGACTACCATCAGTAAGTAGTGAACAGTTTCTAGGCTCACGACGTGCTTGGAGAGTTCGCCACACAGTCCAATAGCCCTGTGATAGTAGAGGTCCCCTCTTTCAAAGCGTTTCTTGGCTGATGGGAAGTTCTCTCGATCGAGCATGGTGGCCAGTGCGAACATCATGTTCAAGGTCCCAAGCCAAGTTCTTTGAGCCCTCTTGAAGCCGTTCTTCAGGCATTCGGAGTAAGTTTTTCTGATTGTCTCCTCGAGGAGGAAAGGAAATACTACCCCTGCAGTGTCGAAATACGTGTCTAACAACCTGTTCATCACTGCCACTTCCGGCAATGAAGTGATTGGAATTCCAACAGAAATCGTGGATGGCGCTTTTGATTGCGGTTGGCTATGATGTATGCCTGAGACATCACCGTAGTCAATGAAGCTGGCTTGATCTTTCGTACCAGACGCTTGTATGTCGGTTTGACGCGCGATGGCCACCGCTTTTAGAAGAAGCTGCGTAAAATTGATGTTGGACGATTCGCCGAAGAACGCCGAGGTGTGTTCATCTACGAAAACCATGGCCATGCCGTTGGTCGCTGCATCGTCGTCTTGCGGCTCTTCCATACCGGCCACAAGAGTCTGACCGATGTCCGCACGGTTAGGAGGCTGTGAAGATTCATCTCGTTGCGATTGTGCTATTACGGAGCTACCTATGGTAGCTTGACGTGTATCGGCACACGGCATCAAATGGCCTCTGAGCAGATCATTGAGTCGTTGGAGTTTGCTTTCCATAGCGGTCATGCGAGAGTCTAGATCAGACATGTAGTCCTTTCGTACGATGACATTGGTAGCAGACTCGCTTGATTCATACTGGCAGTCGAAGTCAAGTGAGACGCAGGATGAACACGATGGTCGTTGTCCGTCGCAGCTATCACAGGTGGTAAGTCGCTACACGACCTCATCATGTCTTGCTCAAGCCAAGGTTGTTACATACCGAGACTTGCGCATGCGACACGCATTGCAAGCAAGACCAACGCGTCGCCGCTTATTGGCTGAAGGGCTGGGCTCTTGAGCCTGTTCCGAGCGCTCATGTGATCGTTTAGCCGACATTGTACCCAGGTCGTGTGGTGCCGCAGCGAAAGCAGTTGATGGGGAAAGTAAGGAAGAAGCAGCCGGAGGTCTGTGTGTGGTGTGAATCGACGTTCGGGGCAACATCGGAACGCTTTTCCGGATCAAGGTTGGCTCTTCTTATCGGCCTAGCTTCCTTGCTCCTATAGCGTTGCGAGACCTTCGATAAACAATCATATACTACTCCATGCATAACGACGCCTATCTGCTCTGCCCACAATCCGGAAATGCGGCTGTGTGCTATCTAGATAGTGCGACGCTACAGGCGTCGCATCTTTTCCAGCTTTCGCTGGTGCATCTTGATCGACTGAGAACCGTGGACTTCCGCGGATACATCGGATCTAGCCGGATGTTGGTCCTCCCCAACCACAACTAATCGCTGTATCGGTCTACAGCATTGGAGTACGATGAACGGATGAACATCAGGTAAAAGGACCCTTGGTCGAAGCACGAATCTGATCCAAACCCAACTGCACTGTACGACTACGAGTCACGATGATTGGCAAGACACGCGAAGACTTCCACGTCGCCATTGCTGGTCAGTCCTAATCGCTACACTTGCCGAATATCAGGAAGTCTGACAGATGCTTAGGCGCTGGCATTGCCGGTTTGGCTTTGGCCATGGGCTTGTATAGGAAAGGTATCTCCTTTAGTATCTACGAAGCGGCCAGGGAGTACTCAGTCGTCGGGTGGGTGAAATTTGCCAAGTGATTTGAGACGCTCGACCTGATTACATCTTAGTGCCGGCATTGGCTTTGGTCCCAATGGAATGCAAGCTCTCGACCTCATTGAGCCCGGATTTCGCCCTTTGTATGAGGCCCTCTGCACTACCAACAAAGGCGAAGGGACTGAGCACATTTTCTTTGAGGGGCGGCTTCTCGATGAAGGGCTCGGTAAGTCTAAGCAACATTACGCTCCCTTATACAATTCTTATTTTTGGCAGGCCACGACCAGCCATGGTTTGGCGACTCTTCTTGGGGTCATCAAGACTACGTACGCAAATCTGTAAGTCCAATCCGATAAAATTGAATTCAATTTGGTCCTGATCATGTGCAGGCACACCGGAAGGAGTTACTGGATATCATGACCTCCTTCATCCCCATTAAGACTGTTCATTTCAACAAGTCCCTAGAGTCGGTCGAGCAGCACCCTGATAAGGTCGTTCTCAAATTCGCCGATGGCACAACAGCTGAAGCGTCTCTGCTCGCTGGCTCCGACGGCATCAAGAGTGTCGTTCGAGAGGACGTACTCGGACCTTCTTTTCCCCAAGAAGTAGTACCAGTGTATGCAGGTATCTATGCCTACCGTGCCGTGCTGCCAATGTCCGAGGTCTATCCGATTCTGGGGACGGTGTCTGACATTGCGAAGAATTACTTCGGTCATGAGCGCGGTGTTGTCCAGTATCGCATCACACACGGCACCGAAGTCAATTTTCTTTTCGTGAGGAGAGACCCGAAACCTTGGGTGATTGAGAAGAAGTCAATGACAGAGACAACGACACACGAGGCCATGATGGCTGAATTCGAGGGCCAAAATATGGACGCTCGCCTGACGCAAATCCTTGCTAAACATCGACCTGTCAAGTGGGGCCTCTTTCATCACTGGCGCACATCCACTTACTACCGCGGCCGTTCTGTTCTCTTGGGCGACGCTGCCCACGCCTCCATGCCTTTCCAGGCTGCTGGTGCCGCACAGGGAGTCGAAGATGCTCTGGTGCTAACTGAGGTGCTCGCCAAGGTCGCAGAAGCCCATGCGAACTTCGGCGACACGGATGCGTACATCAGTGCAGGACTCGAGGCTTATGACGCCGTGCGTCGCCCTCGAGCTCAGTACCAGTTGGAACGAGCTGATGAAGTCGGACGCATGCTCACAAGAGTCCATGAAACCAATGGCGCAGACGTAAACAAGTCGATCCGCATGCTCCAGAACGGGTGGTACGAATGGCTTTGGTTCCACGACCTACAAGCAGATGTCGACAAGGCTCTAGCAAGCTTAAAAGAGAAGGTCCAAGTTACAGGCTGATTTGGGCAGGTAGAAAGATGCAGATATTACGACAACTTTCTTATTGGGTAGGGAGCGGTTTGAGCAATGTACATCTCCCTCATACACGAAATAGTCAAGCGATTTTCGCACAAGAAGAAATAACTCTGAAGAAGTGCTCAGAGTGATCCAGATAAGCGGCGCTAGCATGGTCAACAGTTATCTACATCATCCGTGACTTTCATCTCATTGTCCTTACCAGGGCACTAAACACACGACCAGTCGCTCCGCCATTCATCGCAAGGCGCGGCGAGTTGAGCCAACTTGATATGGCATCCATCCCGCTCATTTGCTCGGATGGTAGGTACCGCCGGCAGCCCCGTGGGGTTAGAGCCGCAAAGCCTTGCTGAGCAGCTGCACTAGGCCGCATTCGGGCGGCTGCTGACACTGCCAACTGCATGTGTGTGCGTCGCTGCGCATCTTTGTCAATCACAGGCTCTTTTGCCCGACCACCAGTGGCAATAAAGATGCAGAGGAGCGCGCACCTACCGTTTAGACAAACACCCGGTCACGACCGCCTCGGTTGTAGTGCACGCCGAGGGATTCCGGAAGCAGCTATACCTGACTGAAACCATGAAGCGACCCGAAAGCGGAGAAAAGAAAGCAACACGCTAGTGCTGGGAATGCCTCAAGCGACGCTTGGTCTGTGATCATACCCTATCCCACTGCAAGAAATGTATCAAGGCTGGCAAAGAGTGTCCAGGATACGACCAGCAGAAGCCGTTACAATGGATGGAGCCTGGTAAGGTGACCTCGAGATGACGGAAAAGAGATGACCTGCCCAAAGTGTACACGATCAGACCAAGAGATCCTGAACCCATCGCGCCAATCATTGCCAACCTCCCTGTGCCCTCTTTCGAGGTCTCCAGCACCTCTGACTCGACGGAAATCATCGCCCAAGATGCCGGTATTGATCTCGAACAAGGAACGCCTCAAGATTCCTGGCATCTCGGCATCTCGGACTCACAAAGAACAGTAGAGGCGGTTGAACCCTACAAAACCCAACTCGCAGCCATGCTAGTCCATGACGAGAAAGCAGCATGGTAGCATAGTATGGAAAACTGCAGAGCAAAATCAGCACATCACAAATATGGCCGTAGAGGCCGCGCCAGTAATCGTGTTCAGCCAGACGATTTTGCGCATTGGCAGTAAAAAGAACATCAAGGCAGTGGTTGAAAGAGGCCAGGCCTGAGAGGCTGCGATGCTGCTACAGTCCGACAAAGATCCACTTGAGAAGCTGAGGCGACTCTTGTGCGTCATGGAGATGAATCAGTCTCCTTCTTATGAATATTTCTCCAACGAGACTAGCGAGGTTGTGCAAGCTGTCGACTACTGTACGTTCAATAACCAGCGCAAATCACACTGATTGATTGAATCCGCAAGTCAACGACAGGATCTATCCAGGCGTCGAAGAGATAGACACACCAGTACCGAATCCGGCTGTGATTCACTTCCCTATTTGGGCATTGCATGTCTTTCCCCCTGCCATGCATCACACCATCGTCTGGTTGGGTCTTGACCACTTCATTCACTCGCTTTCCAAGAGCTCAAACCATGCATTGATTGAGAGCAACCGGTCGAAGGTCTACAGGTACCTAGGTCTTGCCATTCGCGTCCTTAGTGAGAACGTCGCACAGGAGACGACTTGCAGCAGTGATTTGACTATCTGCAGCATCCTGATGTTCATGGCCATGGAGGTAATTTGAATTTGCTATCGACTCGAGCATTTCAAGCTGAGACAATGGCTCAGGTCCAAGACTCTAGCGCTGCAGACTGGAGGTCGCATGCGCATGGCATGAAGCGTCTGATAGACATGCGCGGTGGATTTGCAGCTCTCTTGCGTTCAGCGCCATACCTGACATCAGCGCTGGTCATCTTCATCATGTAAGATGATTTGAGTCCTTACAGGTTCAGTGACTTACCGGCTACAGTATTTTGACATTCTCAAATAGCCCTGGACCGGCAGCAGATCAGATTAGCATTACCAAGCCTCTTGAGCAGCACATCGAAGACGTGGAGAAGATCTATAGTCTCATATTTCCCTACATATTGTGTCCGCCAACATTGCTCATTGAGATCATTCGCATCAATGGACTGCGCAGAAGGGTTGCCGACGCACCCTTCGATGACCCGAGCCAGCACACTCTCGATGAACACGATATCCTTGGACGAGTGGAAGCTTTCGAGCCGGCAGTTTGAGTTGCCAGTCATCGTAGTTCTCGCTGGGTTGTACCTATTGAATCAATTCAACGATCCGCGATTGCACTCTACTGCACCATGTCACTGCAAGCTGTCGGCGCTCTCTCAGAAGGCTTGGAGATGGAGAGCATGCGGACCGTACACAGGGAGCGTCTGCTGGATTCCAAAATCAGCCAAGAACGTGCATCTGGATCGAGCGACGCCTGGAGGAGCACAGCCATTTACTGGGGACGAGCAGTCCGCTCAAGGCGCGAGCCGTGCCACGGCGCTATTGGCAGCGCAGGTGGCCGGGCTGGGACGAATGCTTCGACGACCCGTACGTCTTCATCCTGTGTCCAAGCCCTAGTCTGGATAGCCGCTGAACACTGCAGACACACGAGCCTCATGCCGAACGTATGCTAAGTGTGTTAATCAAAAGCGAGCTCGATGAAGGCGTGATGAACAAGACCGGAGCGGCACTGACTTATAGTATTAAAAGATAAGTTTCTGGGTTCGAATTTTTATTAAGGTCTATATTACCTTACTTTATTTTCTTCTCAGATAATCTTTGACGGTTTCGCACGTGATTCCCCTCTTGTAGTTGATTGTCTGCTCAATTGGCCAAGCAACCCCGCGTCCAGCTGCAAACACGCAGTAATATTTCTTCAGATGATTGCTAGGATCTTTTTCTAGTCTTTCTTGTAATAGCTCCAGGCTCCAACGCTCGCGCTCGACCTTGCGCCCCTCGGCTCTCTCTACCTCATCCGCCAATCGGCCGTACGATATTGTTTCGCCCGCAACATAGACAATGCCTGATGTAGTCTTATCAGGGCACCAGAGGACCTCAGCCACGATGCGGCCAATGTCCACAACGCTAGTGACCGTCACTTCGGTGGTCCAGTCATTCAGCGCATGGACGATTGAGTTCGTCTTATCGACGATGTTGAAGTCTTTGTCGAAAAGGTAATCCAGAAACATGCCAGTCGAGAAGATGGTCCAATCAGACTTTTGCTGCGCCCTAAGCAGGGCGCGGACCCCGAGCTGTTCATCGAAGAGGTCTTGCGCGCTTCCGTGACCAATGGCCTCAAAGTCGAGACCAAACTGCCAGGGAAAGAATCGTGGTGTTTCGGCTGCGAGCACCATTTGCGCGATACGCCGCTGCGTGCCTCTTGGGAGCCACATGCCAGTGCAGACGATGATAGTGTGGAATGATCGGAAAGTTGAGACAAGGTCCTCGACAGAGTCCGATACGACATCTCCAGGAACGAGGTTGATGCCCAAATTGCGATATTGAGATACCTGAGTTTGTTTCGCTGAGTCTTGGGAGGTGATGGTTCCCTGTCGTAGGAGGAGAGACACGGGTATTCCGTTTCTCGAAGGGTGCGATACAACACTGTTTACGACGGCTTGGCCAAGCTCGCCAGCTCCGACGATGAGAATGCCGCTCCTCTCGGTGCTCATGGTGAACTCGCAAGACAGATAGAGTAGATGTTGATTTGTATAGTAGAGTGCAGAAAATAACGGCTATAATTGCTTGTCGTCGTGCTAACACAACGGGAACAGCCTTCAGGTGAGTATAGACAGTATGAGTGAACAACACGCATAGCGGAACATGTGCCTCTTTTATATCCAGTCGGCGCAGTCGGGGAAGCTTCCCGGCTCGCCGACTTACCGTCGAGTTGCATTATTGTACACTTACAAGTACCGTAGCTTAAGCTAGCCATGCCGAGCATAGCTGCGGAGAAAACGCGGCTAAAACCGAGTAGGACTCAATCAATCAATCAATCAATCAATCAATCACTAGATAGTATAAGCAGAATCTAAGTGCTGCTTAGAGTACCCAGATTCTATAAGACGATATGAGATTCTATTAAGTAGTGAGGCTATAGGGCACCAGCCCGTTACAGATAGAAATAGATGTGGTTCGGTACTATTTCCTGTTCTCATTTTCTATGCGCCCTTTTGCTTCATGTACAAGGTAGGTTCTTTCGTAAGTGCAAGGACTCACTCCTTTGTAAAACTTGATTGGAATACGAGTCAGCTTGGCCATGGAGGGTCGAAATGAGAGTTGCACTTACGCTAAACAACAACCCATATGATATCCACACGTGTCTACCACTCAAATGTAGACGTGATCAAACCTTTAGAAAAGGAGCTTCCAAGCTGTCTGAGCTGTGAGTCCTGCTACTGCGAAGGAGCTTGCAAGCCAGACTGGGAAGCGGACGCCAGGATTGTTGGTAGAGACGTGGATAAGGCTGTGTACCACTCTCAGACCTACATACGCCCACGCCAACCCAACTGTGCGCTTGTCTTTGACGTCTAGAAGACTCAAGCTGAGAACGACGGCATAAAATTGAGTAGGTTGTTCTAAGAGATTGTTGAAGTTATCAGCCGGCCATTGGACGAACGCTGGCAATTTCTCGGCTTTCTGCTTCTTGACAGTTGCAGGATCGAAGGTTACACCATATTGCGAAAGAGCGGGAATTCTGCGTTTGTACAACAGAACTTCAATGGCGAAAGTCCAGACGTTAAGGCCAACAAGGGGCCCGAGGAGAGGCTTGTTGGTCAGGAGAGCGGACATTGTAGGCGTTGGGAGTCGTCGAGGCACAAAAAGATATGGGGTCGTTATTTCGGAATATAGAGGAATTAGAAGCCACGATGATGGAGATGTGTTGGTGCAACAAACACGCTTTGATTCGCAGATATATAGGCTCGCCTCTTAGTGCGCCATTATAACGCTAGAACGGCCCGACTTCAGTCTTTGTCTGATGACAGATTGGTGGCTTTTATCTGCGGAACTAAAAAAAATTTTCTCTAGTTCAGGGAACATGAGTTTTAGATATAACGATAGATCTATTTTTATTCACGTATACCTAAGCTAGTCTATATTAAGTTCTATAGTATTGTGTATAGTCAGCACAAAAGCCATTATAATTGCAATTGACCGCCACTATTAATGTTGAGGTTTACCATGAAGACGCTCCTAAATAACTCATCCAGCCATAGTGGGGCCGAATGCATGAAGCTGAGCGCTGCGTTGGGTCGGTGACGTCTAACGCGCGGAGGTGTTCCGAAGAACCCGTCCACACAGGTTACCGGAGTCCAAGGAAACTTCGGCACACTAGACAACCTCTCACTCGTATACTAGTTAACGCACCTCACGCGCGAGCGGTCCACCTAGGCGAGCGGTCCACTTTTGCCAAGACCACACCAAATCTCCCTCTCTACACCAATATCTTAACAATAGAGCTAAATTAACGCGTTAAATAAGACTTAGATATAGTTTATACAGAGGTGCCTTTTAAAAGTTCTATCTAACGCTAATCTCAGCCCTTTAGCGCAACTCTTCTTAGCGCAACCCCCACCTTTAAGCTAAGCTATTAATTAGTTATAGCTATCTATCTACTTCATACTATAACTTCTAATACTACATTTTACACTCGTGTCTTAATTATAACGTTAAAGTCACCTCCTATTAGTAAGTCAACGTTATAGATCTTAGAGCTAACTAGTATTAATACTCGTATAGTCGATCGTATCTGTTACAAACAAACAGGAAATAACCCTAGGAGGGCCTGTGGATGGATGTAGAGGGTTAAAGAGAAATAATGACCATGCATAAAAGGGCTCAAGGGAATATAGCAATAGATATCGTGGGATAAGAAGATTATATAATATACTATCCTACTTAGGCTGGCAAATGGGTCTCCACCACGGGAACTCAAAATCGCAAACATCTTACGTAATATTAGATATATTAACGTGCGCCACCAGTGAGCTGGCCACACCAGTGAGCTGGCCGCCCCACCAAACCTGACCTAACTCTCTCCACAACCACCACAATACCGCGACAACAACGCGCTCAATCAACTTCTCGCAAAGACAGAATTAGTCTTACTATAGCTTCTTATTATAATAATCTAAAGTAATCTATCTACACTCTCGCAAAAGTATATAATATACTAAAGTCGACTCTTTAGACGCGCCTCCGTGGTGTCTAGCCACGATCAGAGATAGTCTCTACTAAGTGAAAGCTATCACCTATTAAAGAGCAGTCTCTCGTATAGTAGATCCTAAAGCTAGATTAATGAGGTTTTCCACCCTATATCATCGACGTGCGACGAATAGCAGACACTCTACTCGCTACGCGTGGCTAAGATCCACCTCTATAGCTAGTTAGTAAGAACTAGGTATCGCGCTTTATCTAGAGCTAGCCTAAGCTTTAGACAAAATAGAGTAGAAGATTTAATAGCTAGCGCGCCTGCTATAAGGATCCTAGCGTGATTACAGCGTGGTTTAAGCTAGTAGAGGAGACGCGCTAGACGTATGGCGTTCTTGATCAAGATATCTACAACTTTAACGAGACTAGATTCACGATAGGCGTCGCTATATCGTCAAAGGTAGTCACAAGCTCTAAAAGAGTTAGTCGGCCAGCCGTCGTAGAGCCAGGCAATCGCAAGTAGGTTACAGCAATTAAGTGCGTTAACGCATCTAGCTAGTCTCTACCACCCTTAGTAATCCTATCTAGTAAAGTCCATTAGAATATCTAGTATCGCGATCTCCTATAAGACTAGACTATTAGCGTCTTAGAAAACGGCTAGACGATAGATAAGCTCAGCGTAGAGTAGGTGAAGCACTTCAACTAGTATACAGCAGCTCGTATAGCGGGAGACTATCGGCTTCTCATCCTAGACGGCCATGGCAGCCACGCCACGCTAGAGTTCGACTAGTACTGCGCTAAGAATAAGATTATCACTCTCTACATGCCGCCGCATACCTCCTATCTTCTCCAGCCTCTAGATGTAAGCTGCTACTCTCCTCTTAAGCGCGCGTACGGACGCGAGATCGGGGAGCTCACTCGTCAAGGCGTCTACCATGTCGACAAGACAGACTTCCTTACAGTCTATATGTAGATCCGACCAAGAATATTTACGCAGCAGAATATTTAGGCAGGCTTTTGGGCGGCAGGCCTTATTCCTTCTTATCTAGATTGTATTCTCTCGTCGCTAACTATTATCCGGACGCCATCTCCACCGCAGACAATTGTAGATAGTAATACCACTAATATCGCCTAGCAAGTAGAGACGCCCTATACAGTAGCTTAGCTTTAGTAGTAGGTAAAATATCTTTAAGACTAGCTTTATTAGGAATCTTAGAGCCTAATAAGCTAGCTTCTCTATTAAATTTTTAAAGGCTGTTAGATTGTAATATAATTAGTAATAATACTTACTAAAGAAAATAAGAAGCTATATTAAGGTAGTGAGCGGCTTAAATAAAAGTAAGATTAGCGGCGTTAATATATTACTTCTAGTGGAGTACTTCGGGTGTAGTAGGCTTAGTAGCTTACTATAGAGGTAGAAAGGGTGGTCGCAGAGATTAAGTAGAGTGAGGGCAGTCAGCGACGTCAACGCGCGCCGCTAACGTGCACGAAGTGCTATATTTAAGGACACACTCAGACTACCTATAGAACTAGATAGTAAATATTACTTCTATATTCTATCTAATTTTATCACGTTGTTGTGGATCTATTGTGTGTCGCAGCAGGTCAGGTTTGGTGGGGCGGCCAGCTCACTAGTGTGGCCAGCTCACTGGTGGCGCACGTTAACGTGTTTTATCAGTAAGCGGCCCACATCAGTAAGTGGCCCACCCCACCAAACCTGACCCGACTCTCCACACAACCACTACTATGCCGCGACAACAACGCTCTATATAGTCTTCTCGTGAAGGTAGAGTTCTTCTAGCATCTCGTGCGCTTCAAGAGAAACGTATTATAAGCTAGCGTCAAGCTGCTATGCTATACGACGCTCCACGAACGACGCTCCGACGACGCCTCCGCGGTACCAAGCCACGATCAGAGATAGCCTCTGTCAATCGCAAGCTATCAGCTGTCGAAGAGCAGTCTCTTGTTCAATGGATTCTAGAGCTAGACCGACGAGGCTTTCCGCCCCATATCATCGACGTGCGACGGATGGCGGACGCGTTACTTGCCGCGCGTGGCCAAGATCCACCTCCACAGCCTGTTGGCAAATGTTGGGTGTCGCGCTTTATCCAAGGCCAGCCAGAGCTTCAGACAAAGTGGACTAGACGATTTCATAGTCAGCGCGCCTCCTGCGAGGATCCTATCGCAATTGCAGCCTGGTTCAAGCTAGTAGAGGAGACACGCCAGACATACGGCGTCCTAGACCAAGACATCTATAACTTTGACGAGACTGGATTCGCAATGGGCGTGGCTAGCACGTCTAAGGTAGTCACAAGCTCTGACAGAGTTGGTAGAGTAGTCGTCGTCCAGCCAGGCAATCGCAAGTGGGTTACAGCGATTGAGTGCGTGAACGCGTCTGGCTGGTCTCTACCACCATTCGTGATACTGCCTGGTAAGGCCCACCAGAGTAGCTGGTACGAAGAGCTCCCACTTGACTGGACTATTGCCGTCTCAGATAATGGCTGGACGACAGACGAGCTTGGTGTAGAGTGGGTAAAGCACTTCAACCAGCATACAGCCGCTCGTACAGCTGGAGTCTATCGGCTTCTTATCCTAGACGGCCATAGTAGCCACGCTACGCCAGAGTTCGACCAGTACTGCGCCGATAATAAGATTATCACCCTATGCATGCCGCCTCACACGTCGCACCTTCTCCAGCCGCTTGACGTAAGCTGCTTCTCGCCGCTTAAGCGCGCGTACGGACGTGAGATTGAGGAGCTCGCCCGCCAAGGCGTTTATTATGTTGATAAGATAGACTTCCTTACAGTCTATACGCGGATCCGGCCGACAGTATTCACGCAGCAGAATATCCAGGCAGGTTTTCAAGCGACAGGGCTTATCCCTCCTTGTCCAGATCGTGTCCTATCGTCACTTACAGTAGCTAGGACACCATCTCCACCACAGACAACTACAGATGATAACGCTGCAGCGCAGGCAGTAGCGCAGACAGAGACACCACATACAGTAGCAGAGCTTCAGCAGCAGGTCCGCTATCTCTAAGAGCGGCTACGCCGGAAATCAGAGAGCCCAACAAACGTTGCGATACGGCAGCTTGCTAAAAGCGCTCAGCTTACAATGCAATCAGTAACAATACTTATAGAGGAGAATAAGAAGCTACGTATAGAAGTCTAGCGCTAACGACAAAAACAGGACCGTCAGCGTCAATATATCGCTTCTGGCGGGGTGCTCTAAGTTCAATAGGCTCAGCAGATAGCTACAGAGGCAGAAAGGGTGGTTATGGAGGCTAACTAGAGCCAGGGTGGTGGGCGACGTCAGCGCGCGCCGCCAACGTGTACAAAGTGCCACGTTCAAGGGCATACTCGGACTTTATGTAGAGCTAGATAAAGAATAATACATCTTATTTCTATCTAATATTATTGCGTTGTTGTAGAGCAATTGCGTAGAGCGTTGCGTCAGGTTTGGTGGGGTGGGCCACTTACTGATGTGGGCCGCTTACTGATAAAACACGTTAGAAAGCTTTATATTAGAAGATTATAGAACATATCAATACCTATATCTTCTATATAACGTGGTTCACAAGTGAGCGGCCACCCTAATGTTACAAGTAACAAGAAGGATTCTCTCCTTGACGCGAGGTGACGGGGTTGAAGACCAACCACGTCCACGTTAAAAGGTAATGACCATTGCGGGGCTTAGAGTCACGTGATAAGCTCTCCCGCTTAGAGCTAGTCTCCCGCTAAGGAAGGGAGAATAGGTGGCCTTAGGAGAGTATACTCTCCTATTATCCTATAGAAGGGTAATTCTATAGGGGAATAGGGAGAATAGGACTAAAGGTAGTAGGTATAAGAATAGGTTAGATTTTATTATTACACTCGTTATAATTAACTTAGAATAGTTTATCTCTTATATAGATTAATACTTATTATTCTATTATAGTATAGAATTAATTATTATTTACTTTAGTTATATCTGTAAAGGGCTGCGCCCGTGATCTCTACTAAGAAGATTACGTGGTCTATAACCACGCGATATACCTTCCATATAGACACGTGATTAGAAGTGAGTAGGTATAAGATAAGTCTATACTTAGGTATCTCTCTTTTCATTATCTTTTAGCTTCTATACGATAGGTAGAAGTATATGTTAAGAGTAAGGGCCTTAATAGAAGTAATATAAGACTTCTGCTGTCAAGAACTCTAGAGGTTGGTTTTCGCGGATGAAGCAATAGTGTGTTATGAACAAAGGTTCTTAAGTAACTTAATATTATACTTATACTCGTAACTTAAGTTGAACACATTAAGCTATAAGGGTTCGATGCCTAAGACTATATACTTAATAAATGTGGCTTGCTCAATATTAAGCACTATACGGCTCAATACTGAGCGCTCATGATTGGTTAGTGTACTATCTACTAATTAGTCAAAGGTGCTTACCACTAAGCACTATAGGTCCTGCTCATTACTAAGCGCCTGCTCGTTATTAAGTAGTCACGTGATTGCGGCACGGTCGGAAGGATTGCGGCACAGTGTTTTAGGTTGAATCCTCCAAACTGCTGACATCTGCTAGGAGGTAATCACAAGTGATTACTTCGTAGGTTCTTTTTTAGATAGCTGTGTTCAGGGATCGTAACACTATCTCTCCCTTCCTTAGACTTATCCTCAAGTCTTAGTTTTGTCGCCGTTACTTAGGTGGTCGTTTCTTAGTTGTTTTGCCTAAGCGCCGTCGTTGTCGCGTTGTCTTGTTATGACTGTTGGTGCTTGTAACCGGTAAGGTTGCTTTCCCAGTGTATTGTCCACGTGATGTGGGGAGCTAATGATTATATAATTAGCTTGCCCCGCGCTTTCATAAAGGTGGCAATCGAGATGTCTTCCTCGACACAACGTCGTCTTCGTTTGAGTTCTGAAATCCGAAAAGCTAATACCCTTGCTGCTGTCGTTTGCGTTTATTGTTTTTCTTAGGGTATCGAGTGCTACGTTATGCCTGGATCTGGTTTGAAATGTGTAGAGTGCACTCGGTTAGGTCATAAGTGTGTGAATATGTCGTGGGAGTCTTTGGATAAGACCCGTGAAGAATATCAAAAGAAGGTAGATAAGGATGAGAAGTTGTTGGCTTAGGTGATTACTCGCTTAATCCGTAATAAGAAGATTCTTCGTTAAGCGGAGGAGCGTGCTCGCCGCAAGGCGTTGTGTCTTGCTTCTGAGTTGGAAGAGGAGGGTGAAGCGGTTTCTACGGAGCCGTTGGATTGTCCTGCGGCTTCCATTGGTGTCGCGTTTTCTCCGACGATGTGGTCCACGTTGGATTTTATCGATTCAGCCGTTGCTGGTGTCGGTACTACTAAACACGTTGCTGGCAGTTCCTGAGGTTCGTTTCATGTTCCCATATATTTTCGCTGTTTAGGTAACCTAACCATTTAACTAGGTACTCCGTTCCTTTGCGCGTTGCCTTATGCGCTAGGATCTTCTCGACTTTAAACTCGTCTTCTTCTTCTAGTTCAAAATAGAATGTTTTTTGTAATGGCGTTTTGGGGTCTGCTAGTTTCAATAGTTTCATATAAAACCTTAGGTGTATCTTTATATCTAGTAGTAGATCCAATGTATATATAATAGGTCCGTTTCGTGCAGAAATTAAAAATAGTCCGACATAAACGTTATTAAGTCCTTTACTTGGTCGTGTTGTGCGAAGGTTTTTAGTTGATAGGTATACTTTATCCCCCTTCTTTAGCTAAGGTGCCATTTTTCTTTTTTAGTTGACATATAAAATGCTTTGTTGTTATACTTTTTCGAGTGATTTTCGTAGTTGTTCGTGTATTTCCTTTATTTCTTTAGCTATTATAATAGCTGCTTCTATTTTTAAACTTAGTAATGTCCTAGTAAAGAGATTTAGGTGTTTCCTATAGTTTACGTAAAATGGTGTTTATTTTATCGATTCTAATACTTTATTATTGTATACTAACTATGCTATTAGTAGTAGTCGTAGCTAGTTACTTTGCTGATTATCACAATATATTCTAAGATATGTTTTTATCGTGCGGTTTATTCTTTCTATTTATCCGTCGGTTTCTGGGTGGTAAGCTATAGATAGCTTTCTTTTTATTCCTATTTCTACTATAAATATGGTCTAGAAATTTAATATAAAGAGCTTATCTCTATCGCTAATAATTAATCTTAGTATTCTAAAATGTCTAATAATTCTATCGATAAAGATGTATGCGAGTTGTATCACTATGTAGTCCTTCCTAAATGGTATGTATATGGCGTATTTAGTAAGCAGTTCTACTATGACTAGTATTACGTTGTAGATAATTCTAGTGACAGGGTCTCTTAAGTTAGGTAATCCTATAACGAAATCCATTGATAGGTTAGTCTATAGTTCTTCTAGTAATTCTTATGCTTATATTTCGCCGTAAGGTGCGTGTGTGCTGTGCTTATTCTTTTAATATTATTCGCATTTAGTAATAAAGCTTGTAACCTTATCTTTTATCTTACTGAATTTGTAGTTCCTGCGAATTAGTTCTATTATTCTAGCGATCCCTGGGTGTCTATATATAGGGTCGTCGTGATGTTATCAAATAATTTCTTCTTGCTAGTCTTCTAGTATATTGTTACCAATTCTAAAGACTCCGTTGAGTGTTACTATAGGTTCTAGTAATCCGTCCTTATTTTCTTTAAGTAAGATACCTATAATAACTTCTTTTTCTCCTATAATATCGCTTCTTCGGCTAAGCGCATCAGCTCTACTATTTTCTTTTCCTAGGGTGTATACAATCTTGAACTTAAATTATCCTAGTTTTTCTAACCATCGTGTGTATCATAGTGTAAGAACCTTAATTATAGTGAAGGTTCTTAGGTTCTTATGGTCCGTGTAGACGGTGAGTTCTAAATAACTAAGTACGTATACTCTCTAATATAAGAGGCATTCTACTATAGCTAGTAGTTCCTTATCGTAGATTTCGTATCATTTTTATTCTTTCGAGAGTTTCTTTGAATAGTATATAATAGGGTGCTATTTCCCGTTGATAAGTATACTTACGCATCCTCCTAGTGCGTGGTCTAATGCGTCTATTTCGATTTTCATAGGTACTCCTAGTATAAATATCCTAAAGCATAGCGGCGTTGTGTATACCATCTTAATTGCCTAAAATACGTTTTCGGCTTTCTCGTCCTAGTTCTATTTTACGTTTTTCTTAGTAAGTTCTATTAAAGGTGCTACGATCTTAGAATAATTTTTAATAAATATTTAGTTAAAGTTCGCTAATCCTAAGAAGGATTGTATGTCTAGAACTATTTTTAGCGTTTTCTAGTTTTAAATAGCTTCAATCTTATCATTACTTATTTAGATCCTATCAGCTCCTACTACGTATCCTAGGAAGCTAACTTATGTTTTATAGAATTCACACTTCTTTAGTTTTAGTTATAAGTCGTGTTGATCTAGTGCTTCTAGAACTTTTCTAACGTGTTCTTCGTGTTCTTTTTCGTTATTAGAATATACTAGAATATTATCTAGGTAGATAATAATAAAGATATCTAGGTATTCTTAAAGGACGTTGTTAATAAGTCTTTAAAACGTGGCTAGTGCGTTTATGAGTCTAAACGGTATAACTATATATTCGTAATATCTATAGCGGCATCTAAATGCTATTTTCCATTCTTCGCCCTTAGCAATTCTAATAAGGTGATATCCTTCTCTTAGGTCTAACGCTATGAAGATTTTAGCGTTTCTTAGTCGATCTTAAAGTTCTCCTATATTAGGTAGTGGGTATCTATCCTTAATAGTGATATCGTTAAGTTATCTAAAGTCGACGCATAATCAGTCTATTCCATCCTTTTTTAGTACGAATATAATTAGGTATCCTACTAGTGATTTTGATTCCTATATATATCCTTTAGCTAGGTTCTTATTAAGGTATTCTCGTAGTACCGTAAGTTCTCGTTCTATAAGTTTGTAGATTAGGCCGAAAGTAGGATATTCTCCTTCTCGTATTTTTATTTTGTAATCCTAACTTTAATATTTTAGTAATACTTTTTTATCTACTACTTCCTAAAATAGATGCTTATATCCTTAGTATTATTTAGGGATTTCTAGAGTTGCGCTCTTCTCCTTTTCTCTAGCTTTATAATCCATTAGCCTAGTTTTAGTATCTACTAAGTTTAGCTTCCTATTCTAGGAACTACCTTTCGAGTACGCTCGTATTTCTACGTTATTATACTATCTAGTAATGTTACTCTCATCTACTATTAAACTCTACTAATGCGTAGGTTAGCTTGCGGTTGCGCCTACTCTGCAGTACTTAAATTGGAACACCTTCAACATCTAGTTGATCCGCGGGTTGTGTTCTCGTAGCCATAGGAGTCCTAGTATAACATCGTGGATAGCTACTCTAAGAACGTCTAGATCTATTTTCTCCTTATGCTTCTAGATGCTAAGTGTCACTTATCTAACCTCTTCTGTAATTTCATTTCCATTCGGCATTAGTTCGCCGCTGGCAACATATAGTGGGTATGGCTCCTATTTCCGCTATATCTTAAGTCTAGCTCTTTCTATAGCGTACGCTAAAACATAATTTGCCTATAATCCTAAGTCCACTAATACCTACATCCATATTCCGTTAAGCTTTACTATGAGCTTAATTAATCCTAGGGAGTTTACTAAGTTAATTTCCTTAGAAGGGCCGTGCTCTCGTAGCGCTGGCCTAAAAAAGACTATAATTCAATGAATCTATTAGATTCCTTTTCTTCCTAATATTTGTCATATTTTTCCGCTAAGTATGTGTGCCATAATAGTTGGTTGCATACTTATTTTATTCCTCTTATAGTGTGGAGGGTGTATATGGTTTATTAGTCTACTACTTCTTTTAGGCTGTTTCGTGTTAGAAAATATACTTATGCGCGCTTATCCTATAGGTGTCTTAGACATTCCACGTCCTTGCATCCTAACTATTGTTTTCTGTAAGTGGGGTATCCTGGTACGTGCTTTAGGTCCTATTCTGAATTTCGCTTAACGTCGTAATGCGCTAGATAGTAGTTGTAAATGCATCCCATCTAGTGGATAAGGGTGTGTTTCTTATTTCTCGCGTTATACTAGTATGGACTGAGCTTATACTAATTATCGCGTGTCTAGTTGGCGTATGCTCGCTCTACCTATTAGGGTTTATCCAATTTCTTAATTAGTATAGCGTTACCCTTTAGTCGTTTAACGTTGGTGGTGATATGTATATAGGATGGTAGGAATTCCTTAGTTTTAATTTCGTAGAAGTCGATATCTAATTATAAGTTCTATAGGTCTAGATACATCGTGAGTAATACTCCTAGTTAGTTATAGTTATACTTAGTGTTGTTCCTACTAAGTAGTCTTTCTAATTAGTTAATTATTATTTCGATATATTAAGGGTTATCTTAGTTATAGAGTTCCTTAGGTTGCGATGATACGCTTTCATAGGGTGTAGGCGGCCGATATGTTTCCTTAAATCGTGCCATCTTCTTATATTTGGTGCTGCCCTTCTAAGGTTCTTCCTCTTCATCAGGTGTCTCGTATTCCTCGTCGCTTTGAGGTTCTTAATCTATTTCCTTATCCAGTGTCTTAGGTGCCGTGATAGTAATATCTTTAAATCCCTTAAGGAGCTACTCTCCTTCTAGTGTTATAATCTTAGGTTAATAGATAACGTTCTATTCTTCGTTATCGTTAAGTTCCGAGTTCCTTCGGAGTACGTTGAGCTATCATTTAACCTTATTAGTGTTCTTGCTTCGACAGTTACGTGCCCTATGGCCTTCCTTGCTATAATTATAGTAGTTAAACTTCTTCTTATTCTTATATTCTGCGTTAGGCTTACCTTGTATCTTACCTTTATTAATGTTGTCTAAGTGCATAGGTTCTGCACCATATCCTTAGTAGGCTCCTAGAACTATAGGTGTGTTGCCTCGTCGTTTTCCTATATTAGGGTTGAACCGGCGCTGTTGGTAGCGTAGCCGTTCATTCGGAGTTCCCTTGACGTGTATTCCTTTACTAAAGTGTCGTTCTTCCAACGCAAGTTTATATAGTTTATTATTGAGTCTAATTGCCTTAGTTTGTAGTTCGGCAAGAGTCGTGGTTGCTGCGCCAGATCTCATAAGTTCCTTGCGCACTGTAGGCTTCAAGCCTTGCTTGTACATGCGCATGAGAGCATTATTATCCCAATTGATCCTAGCAGCGTACTACTAGAAGAGTATTATGTAGTCGGCGGCAGAATGGGTTTGACGTAAATTCTAGATTTTCTATTCCGCGACGACTAATTCCTTAAATAGCGAGAAGTTTTATCGCATCTCGGTCTTAAATACATCCTAGTCTTTAACTAGGTTAGTGTTGTTAGTATCCATAATGGAATCGTCTATGTAGCGTTGGATGATAGGGTTAGCCTATTTCTCTGCGTCACCTCTAAAAAAGATGGAGGCCTAGACGACCTTATCCTTGTCGTCGACCCTATCTCCTTCGATATAGAAGTAACGGTCAACCTAGAGGATCTAGACCTCGAGCTTATTGCGGTCCCTATAATAGAGGTCCGGCTTATTAGCCCTAATAGTGGTACCGGTCGTGGTTTCCTCGGTCTGGGAGATGTCGGGAGTGTTTATAGCAATATCGCTTATCTTAAGGGTATTCAAAGTATTAAGAGTAAGGGCCTTAATAGAAGTAATATAAGACTTCTACTATTAAGAACTCTAGAGGTTGGTTTTCGCGGATGAAGTAATAGTGTGTTATAAACAAAGGTTCTTAAGTAACTTAATATTATACTTATACTTATAACTTAAGTTGAATATATTAAGCCATAAGGGTTCGATGCCTAAGACTATATACTTAATAAATATAGCTTGCTTAATGTTGAGCACTATACGGCTCAATACTAAGCGCTCGTGATTGGTTAGTGTACTATCTACTAATTAGTTAAAGGTGCTTACTACTAAGCACTGTAGGTCCTACTCATTACTAAGCGCTTGCTCGTCATTAAGCAGTTACGTGATTGCGGCACGGTTGGAAGGATTGCGGCACAGTGTTTTAGGTTGAATCCTCCAAACTGCTGACATCTGCTGGGAGGTAATCACAAGTGATTACTTCGTAGGTTCTTTTTTAGACAGCTGTGTTCAGGGATCGTAACAGTATACTTATTTACTAGGCCTCTCCGCCTATAATATAAGCTAAAAGATTACTTTAACCTCTCTTACTCTTTTCTCTTATATAGAGTAAGAGAGAATTAAGAATATAAAATTGTTGGAGATATAAGCTACTCAGCTAATCTCTAGCAAGACTCCAGGTAATCAGGACTATACCTAAATCTGCAATTGATCTACTATCAAGAAGCTGTGATTAATAGCTATGATTAATCGATCTCTAGACACCTATCTATGACGTCTAAGCTTACGCAATCTACTACTAGATAGACTATTCTAGACTCTATCTATTAAGATATATATAGTAGTAGGATAGCTAAGTAGATAGGAGGCAGAGAAGAGAAGCAGAGAGATTAGAGAAGAACGATTCACGCGAATCTGATCTAGACTAGCAATATATTATACTTACTTACTATCCTTCTCTCCCCTAGTATCGTCTCCTATTACGTACGCTACTCGAAGTCATACACTGCCTCTGAGTCTATAGTAGAACAAGTAGTAGTAGTACTACCTCTGAGTCTACTACAGGACAAGCAGCCTTCTTCCCTTACTTCCGCACCCTATATATCCTGATAGGCTATCAGCCTCTAGGATATATATCATCAACAGTAACTACTACTAAGTGTTCTAGCTTACGCGCGTTTTTAATTCAGAGTGCGTAATTACCTAATTAGGATGAATTAGGGGTCAAATTCACGTAGCATTATATACTAGGGACTTCATTGGTCTTCTCAGCAGCTGTGTCCTTCCCGCTGATTGGCCATACACTAATTCGCCTTCGCGAAGACTCCATGTCGCGATAACCAATAGTCAAACCATTCAACAAAGTTCTCGAAACACTGCTCCCTGGTCCATTTTTCGTAAGGGTCGGTAAGATTGCCACGTGTCTTGAATCGTTAGTATGGTATGCGTTGGTAACTGCTAGGGTTGACTTACCGCGAAGCCATGGGTGACATTCGAGAATATTTGCATGTTGAAATTCTTCTCGTTCTGTGTCAGGATTTCGACTGTTCGAGCGCGTGTGTCAGGCAAGAACAGTGAATCCGTACTGGGCGCAGCGATATATAACGGAGCTTTCGGACGCGTTAATTGTAAATCTTGCACGATAGAACTGCTGTGAAATACCTTCGACGGCAGAGACATGGCTTTCGTTCATAAAGGATGGATGAGCCATTGCCCCCACTTTGCAGATCCCATCTTTGGAGAGTTGTTGACAAACAATCCGTGCACCCCAGCTTCGGTAACAAGTCAGGATGCGTTTCATGTCATCAAAAGCATTTCACTGACCAGTAACCCACACAGGCAAATTTGGTCGTCTCAGACGTGCCGTATCGGGACATTACAGCCGCGGTCCATTTTGCAGCAACTTCCTCAGAACTCTTGTAATGTTTCTCTTTCCAAGCGCTCATATCGAAACTTGTGTCCTTGAGTGGAGACCAAGTGTGTTTCCAGACGGGATCCTGCACCTCTGTCAGCCTTCGCCAGGATTGAAACAGGCTGATCCTTCGCTATACCCCAAGAAAATAATCCACGCCGAGGGTCAGATAGCCGCACGAAGCGAAGGCGTCCATCATGAGGTGGCTGTTCACGTACAAGCCGAAAGCATCAGGAAAGAAAAGCAAGACGTTGCCATTTGCAATCTTGGGGTCTGGGGTAGCGATGTATGTTTCAACACCGTCTATCTGCTCTGTCTTTCCCTGTGGCTGCCCGAAGTGAATGGAGCCTTTGAGACAGCAGAGGCCGGCTGGCTTTGCGAGTACTCTATCGGTGGTTGCACTCATCCTGGAATTAGTTCGCAATATTTTGTGAAGTTGTTCTTGGTATACGGCCAGTGCGTGTTGGGTTGACATGACTTTCAGGGTGGTTTTGGGCCCGCGGAGACAGCGGGCGCTCCTCGGCAGCTCCGCGCGCGCCACTGACTTATCTCCATGCAGCCTGAGCACGTGTCAGGCGTTGTCGATCTATCATCTAAGCAATCTTTGGAGGTCGCTACAGATCAGCGAGCTTATCACCGATAGGATACGTCGTTTCTCTAGATGCGACCAGAAGCTTAGGCTCGTCGGGCATATGCCGGAGTTCCCTACCTAGACCAGAACGAGTCCCGTTTCAAGGTTGTAGAGTCAGAACCACTCCGAGTTTGTCGCAACAGTCTAGCATTCCAAGAAACATAGACCCTGTTCCTTCGGCGTTCTGTGAGCCTAGAATCAAACGACACAAGGGTTCTAGTCTGACGACAATACCACAGTCTCGTCATTGCTCAGTGCTATAGGGACTGAAGATGACGGAAAGCGTGATCGAGGAACCATCACAGCAGATCGCCGGACCCAAAGTCACCAATGGGAACAGACGACCATGGCAGGAAGTGGTGGCAGACAAGATCGTCATTCGCGACGCGTTGATTCAATCACACTGCAAAAGCGACAATACAGTGCAAGACGAAAAGATTGTCTTAATAGATGACCTCAAGGACCTAACGAACAGATTGCATGCTGGCGAGTTCACCGCTGAAGCGGTCATCCGTGCCTACATCAAGCGGTCAGTCAAAAGCCTGTTCCTCTCTAACCTATGTTGAAGCTGACGATCCATGAGAGCTTGCCAAGCACAGGCAAAGGTCAGCAGGCATTGCAACTGAAGTACTTGAGAGGATGCTAATTCATCACAAAGACCAACTGTCTCACAGAGATCTGCTTCGACGATGCCATAATACAAGCGAAGCATCTTGACGACTATCGAAAAGAGCACGATAGATTAAAAGGTCCACTCCACGGCGTACCGATCTCTCTTAAAGATCAGTTCAATTTGAAGGGATTCGATTCCACTCTGGGCTACGTCGGCCGTGCGTTCACTCCGGCTAGCTCAAATGCACTTCTCGTCGATTTCTTGAGGGGCCTCGGCGCTGTAATCCTTGCGAAAACGAATCTGCCACAGAGCATCATGGTGTGTGACATTCACCAACAATTTGTAACAATGAAGACTGAATTTTGCAGTGGGGTGAAACGAACAACCCGCTTTGGGGTCTGACCACTCATCCTTTGAACCCAAAATTTACCCCTGGAGGTTCCACTGGTGGGGAAGGTGCTCTCTTGGCTTTGCATGGCTCATTGGTCGGGTGGGGTACTGACATTGGTGGCTCTATACGAATTCCGAGCCACATGAATGGGCTCTGGGGCTTCAAACCAAGTGTAAGGAGTTCTGGACACAGTCGATTTGTGACATTAGCTGACCGTTCTCTACAGAGCGGGCGAATGTCTTATCGCGGCGTTGAGGTTTCAATCGAAGGCCAACAGCATGTACCATCAGCCGTTGGTCCCATGACAAGGTCTTTGAATTCAATGATTGCTGTCACAAAGCTCGTGATCGAAGCAGAACATTGGAAGCTGGACTCACAACTGCCTCCAATGCCGTGGAGAAACGATGTTTTTGAGACGCTCTCTTCCAGGCCACTCGCCATTGGTATTATGCCGGATGACGGCGTGGTCAAGCCTCTGCCACCAGTAGCTCGTGTGTTCCACGAGACAGTCGCGAAGCTGCAAGCTGCTGGTCATGAAATCGTGGAATGGGACATATCTTTGAACAGAAGATGTATCGCTGTCCAGGTCAGTGAATCCCACATTGCCCTAGAAGTAAATCTCACTATGACAGGACGAGTATTACTCCGCAGACGGTGGTGAAGACATTCGGACCGCCGTGTTGCAAGGTGGCGAACCGTTTGTGCCGCAGGTACAGGCCTTTGTAAATCGTGGTCCTGCGATCTCAGTTTACCAATACTGGCAAGTGAACAAACGCAAGGTTGCGGCTCAACAGGCGTATCTCGAGATGTGGAACAATATGCGGTCTGAGTCGGGACGCCCAATCGACATACTTCTCGTGCCAACCGTGGCGCACCCCGCGGTCCCCCATGGCCGCGTCGCCCCCTGGACGGGCTACACGAAGCTTTTCAACTTTCTTGATTATCCCGCGTTGTCATTCCCAGCAGGGAAAGTGGACAACGCAATCGACGTTGGGCTGGATCCAGGTTATGTAGCACGCAATGACGCTGATGCTTGGTGTCAAGGTTTGTATGATCTTCAGACCATGCATGGCCACCATATCGGCATACAGATCGTAGGGCGCAAGTTCGAAGAAGAGAAAGTGCTGGGTGCTGCTCAACAAATAGAGCGGGTACTTTCTGCGCCTGCAATATCCATGAGTTGATTTGGGCTGGTGAAGTGGCCCCGCCTATCTGGGGACTCGATAGTGACTCAATGATCAGTTCCTTGATTGCCTGATTCAATCCAACATCTCCCCAGACTAACAGGTTGCTCACTTCCAAAGTGTGACTGAGATGACTACAACTCGTTGGCATTTCCTACGTATGTTCTACGAAAGTAAGGATCGTGTACATTGACGCAATGCATTGTAGCAGCATCGGCTGGCAGCAATATTCCATCGAACGTCTAACATGGCGTAGGCTCGTCTTTACAATCAGATGGCTTCTTAATCCATGATATCAGCTAGATCTTGCGCACCAGTACGAACCACAACGAAAGCTCGGTATGAGCCTATATGGCTTAGTTGATGTCCACGACACACGCGAAAAGGAGTTGAGTGACAGCAGGCACAGAACTCATTGTGTTCACTGTTTTGACGTTGATAGAAGACAAATAGGCAGGTACAACTGTGAATCTCCCCGAGTTACTACTGCTTTGTGTCGGTGACCTTCTTGAGTGCATTCTACTTCTCCAACAGATCCACACTTCTCCTTCGGATCTTCTCGACATCGCCAAAGACCGCCAGCGCCAACTCCTTCTTGTTGATCTTGCCCATCGCGTTTCTCTTGATTGTCTCAACAACTTCAACATCCTGCGGGATCTTGTAGCCAACCAGGCGATTCTTCAGATCCTGTCGCAGCTCATTCAATCCCCAAGGCTTGCCACTTTCCTGGCACTCGCGCGAAAGCACAACGACAGCCACAACTTTTTGGCCCCATATTTGAGACGGGAGACCGAGAACGGCAACCTCACTGACTTCTGGTAAAGACAGCATCTCACGCTCGATTTCAAGAGCCGATACCTTCTCACCTCCAGTCTTGATGATATCCGCGCTTCGTCGTCCTTGAATGAAGTATGCAGGACCTTGGGCCCATGAGCCAGAACGGCCTTGTCCGGATCCACTAAGGAGTCGCCGGGCGGCGATGTCACCAGTCTTGAACCATCCATCATCCGTGAATTCCCTCGCGGTTGCTGCCGGATCGGCCCAGTACCCGTTAAACACGGTAGGGCCACGCAACTGCACTTCGCCCAGGCGCTCTTTGCCGGACAGAGGATCGATCTCGGCCCCCAGCTCAATTACTGATTGGGCACCGGTCCTGTCGTCATTTTCCACAAGACGAGCTTCCACGGATGGTAGTGGCCAGCCGACCGACCCGTCAATTCGATCTTCTTCTTCAAGGCCACAAGAGAGTGCCATGCCAACCTCGGTCATCCCGTATCGTTCGAGCAGAGTGTTGTTACCAGAAAGCTCGTTCCATCCGTCACGTATCGGCTTAGGCAGAGCTGCCGAGCCCGAGATGTTTAGGCGAAGGTTTTCGCGGCTGATAGCCTTCTTGCCAGCCTCCCGAAGGAGGGGTGGCAATGATGAATATGCACCAAGCATCCGAGACCAAATGGTGGGTACTGCAGTGAAAAATGTGATTGGATGGATGGCCACGGCCGGGGGGTCGTTCTTTTCCGGCTTCAGGAAAGGTGCTGCGAAGCGTTTCCAGACTTCGTCCGCTTTGAAAGGATACATGAACTCGATGCTACTCCCGGCAAGTAGTGGCGTCAGAATCGCGTTGACTGTACCATGGATATGATGAAGCGGCAAAACATGCAGCAAACGATCAGATGGCGAATAAGTCCATGCTGACAGCAAGCTCTGTGCTTGAGCGGCAAGGGTAGCAGCAGAAAGCATGACACCCTTCGGCTTGGCGGTAGTTCCAGATGTGAACAGCATCATGCCAGCATCCAGAGTATAAGGCACTTTGAACTCTGACGCCGTGACCTTTTCCGATCTATCGAGTAGAGTTTCTACCTCGTAAAAGCTCGGTAATGAATCGATGCCCTCTGTCATGACTTCTCCGGCTTTCCCTGCAAACTTGGTGGATGAGAGAAGGACCGCAGTCTGGCTAATGTTTAGGACATGTCTCAGCTCACATGCAGGAAATGAAATGGCCAAAGGGACAGCGATAGCATTGCAGGCGAGGATTGCCAGCAACGTGACTATTGCGCATTGTTAGTGAATTTATGCAACAATGTGCGCTGATATGTTCACGTTCTTACCAACATAGTTGTAGCCATTCTCGACGATGAATGCGATGCGCTCACCAGGAAGAACGTTCCGACAGAGCTTAGACAGCAGCGTCATTTTGACATGTGACACGTCGCGTAGCAGTGCCTCGTATGTATATTCCGTTCCGGATGCGGCATCGACTATTGCTGTAGAGGTAGGGTCATGGCGTTGAATGGCTTCGAACAAAACTGATCCAGGGATTTTGACAGCCATGACGACAAGCTGTTAATGGCTAACTGGCAATGCACTTGGACTGGGACTTATTTATTTTGTATCTATCTACTCATCGATCGCTACGTTCGCTGACATCTGGGCTCGTGGAAGAGTTGCGAAGGTGTCGGGGAGACAACCGGGTACTGAGCCGCTACTCCGCCCGCGCCTTACTTGATCCGAAACTCTGTTCCTGCAAGATTGCCGGCCACCGAGCTCGGCGATAAGCTTATGAGATGTGCATCGAGACCTGACAGATGGCAACGGGTCAAAGAAGGGAATATCAAATGCACTCTCCATGCGGCCGAGCTAACGCAATACTTCGTTATACCCTGTGTTGCCCACCCAACTTTGGATGAAAAAAAAACGAAGAGTCAGAAGGTCGGGTGCCAAGCTGAATTAAGCTGTCGCTATTGTTTAACTTGTTGAGGCTTCAGCCATCGAAAGCATTGCGAGCAGTTGCCATGGTGAACAACACAAACAGCTACAAATTCAAAGCAGGGTCGCTAGGATATCTTGAAGGTCTTACCATATCTTCTGGATCAGGTCCAGCTCTCCATTACTTTGGAGGTCTGCCTTATGCGCTCCCGCCAACTGGAGCGCAGCGCTTTCGCCCTCCTCGCAAGCTCCCAACGACCCATACATATGGTACCGAGGCCTGTCCAGGCCGCTTCACAGGGGCCAGCAAGGTATGCCCTCAGGGCCCCAGTCGAAACCCACCCGAGCCTTCAACGGTAGACGAAGATTGTCTACAGCTGAACGTCTGGATCCCATCTGCAGATGCACCCAAGGAGGGCTGGCCAGTTCTATTCTACATCCATGGCGGATTCTTACAAGTTGGCACATCAAACTGGAAGCCATCTTCTCTTGTATCACTCCTGGGCAAGTCTGCATTCAAAGCTATAGTGGTGATTCCCACATATCGATTGAATGTGTTCGGATTCCTCACTGGAGCCGCCTTCGCAGCCGAAGCTGAGTCTGGCGAGACATCGGCTGTTGGTAATATGGGTTTCTGGGATCAACGTACGGCCTTGGAGTGGGTACACGCCAACATCAGCAACTTCTGCGGCAATCCTCACAATATCACTGTTGGCGGATATTCAGCAGGAGCTTATTCGACGTTTCACCAATTAGCACACGAGCTGTACCAAGTGCCTGCTGGAGACCAGATCATCAAAAGAGTGATTATGCTCTCAAACGGCCCTGGAGTACGACCGAAAACCCTCCAAGAACATCAGGCTCAATTCGAAGAGTTGCTCTGCAAACTTGACATACCTGCAAACATAAGTGACGCCGAAAAGCTCGCTTTACTTCGTGGAATCCCTCATCAACAACTCGTTGACGCTCAAAAGACGATGGTGATCTCAGAGTTCAAACCGATGGCAGACGGGAAATTCTATCCACAGAATCTGTTCGCAAATATCAACAGCGGAGATTTCGCCCGCAGGATGAAGAATCGTAGAATCAAGCTCTTCAGTGGAGAGTGCCGGGACGAGCACACAATCTATCGGGTCTGGCGCACGCCCAAAGACTCCTTGAACTCATTGCGAGTCCGATTTTGCGCAGAGTATCCCGCGGGCGTTGTTGACGACATCCTGAATTACTACTGCGGCTCTGAGGGCAAACTGCCCGGGAACTGCGAGAATTGGCCAGATTTGTTTGGCCGAATGTATGCTGATCTTCAAGTTCATGGACTCCAACGAGGGTTCTTCAATGCTCTTTTGAAGGAAGGGCTTGACCCAGGCAAAGATGTTTTCAGGTACAGTCTCCATCGACGAGTGGACTGTATCAAGGCCACTCTGCCAGTAGAACTGGGAGTTACTCATACGTCCGATATACCAATTTGGTTTTGGGGCTACGACTTTCTTGGTGGCCTGACCGACCAAGAAAAGGTTTGGTTGAGAGGATGGAATCAACACTTTGCGGCATTCGTGAAAGGTGAGAATATTGAATGGGGTTGTACCAAATCAAATGAAGCGAGAAGATGGAGAGAAGATGGTGGAACAGATACTTGGGAGGACTCTAGGTGGGACGAGGGTCTGGCGCTGTGGAAAGTTGTCCACAAGGACCTATAGCAAATCGGCTGATTTCAAGCTAAAGTGGACACCTTGATAGAGGCTCATCTGATCGTGAGAAGTGCAGTATAATTGATGTAACGCCTCGAACATTTCGACGCTGCTCTATATATTAGTTACACAAGTCGGGGCAACAAAACATTGCAGTGGCATTGGCTACATCTTTGCTTCCCCTGTGAATACTACCGCTCCTGAACCTTGCGCAAAAAGCTCTGACCACGCAAAGTCTGAGCCGCTTGTATGCAGGACGCACTCTTATCAACCATGAGTTTGCTTCAGAGTTGTTCTGAGCCCAGTGGGTCGTCATTATCACGTGAGACTACTGGAACGGATATCAAAGATGAGGAAAGTTTATGTAGTGAGCCTTTGGTTCAACCTTGAGACATCTTACTCTAGTCTGGGATCAATTCCCGATGTTAAATGCTGCCGCCTCATTGTAGCGATCACCAACAGGCTTCAAGGTGTCAATGATCGTATACATCTGCTTCAGCTCCTCCTCTGTCAGATCTATGTCTCTTGCAGCCCAGTTCTCGTCAAGACGCTCCGGCTTCACTGTTCCAGGGAGAGGAATCATGCCCTGCGCCATCACCCAGGCGATAGCAATCTGCGAGACAGAACAGTTCTTGAGCTTGGCAAGCTCCTTAAAGCCATCGGCTATCTTCTTATTGGAGTAGAAGTTTTCGCCTTGGAACTTGGGAACTGGTGACGATGTCAGCGAGGAAACAGAGGGATGGGTTGTGCAAACAAATACGCACTTTCTCTTCTGTAGTCGCCCTCCTTGAAGTTCTCTGGTGACTGGTAGGGGAAGTTGTCGACCAGCCAACCATGACCCAGAGGACCATAGGCGACAAACGCAATGTCAAGCTCACGGGCGGTGTCGACAAGACCGTCTCGCTCGTGAAGGGTCTCGAAGGCAGAATATTCTGCTTGAACAGCGTCGATCTTGGCGACTATGAGAAAATTAGCATTCGCGCACCTCTGCATCAATGACGAGACTTACTCGAATCTGCCTTGCGCAAGGTCGTTGCTGAGCATTCCGACAAGCCAATGTACTTCGTCTTGCCTGCCTTTCGGAGCGAGTCAAGAGCAGCTATGGATTCTTCGAGTGGTGTGCCTGTGCACTCACGTCAATGTCGACCACAAGAAACGAGATTTTGCTGTTCCTACCACGGTCCATGCGGTGCAAGTAGTACAAGTCTGGTGCAAAGCCGAGTCGCTCGATGCTGCCATCGATGTAGGTTTGGATGTGCGAGGCTTTGTTTGTGACAGCACCGTCCTCGAAAACAGCTACACCGCACTTGGATGCGACTTTCGGTATTAGCAATCTACATATGCAATGAAGATTCTAAGAGTCATACGGAAGATTTTGTCGCGGCAGTTGTGCTTCCTAATGAAATCACCCAAGATTTTCTCATTGAGACCAGCGGCGTAAGAAACCTTCAAGAAATGGCTGTCAGCGGCCAGCTTGTCTGCAGAGGGATTGCGACCTACGGCAGTGTCCCAAAAGGTACAGCCGAGCTCGAGAGCCCGGAGAAGTACAGGCTCCGCCTCTTTGTAACTAAGATTTCGGCCGAGGGATGAATTGATGCCCATCGCACCGAAACCTGGTACAGGGACCTCTTGGTCCCTAAATTTGACTGTCTTGACCATTGTGCTTGCGTGGATATGTGAGCTTTTTCGGAGCAGGAGGACACGATTGATACTGGGATAGATCTTTACAGTTACTTGTGCTGCTATTAATCAACTTGACAACAGCTTTTGCACAGTACGCTTGTCACGAATTACCATCAGCTCTATCTGCTATCTGCGGTTTTCAGCGACACTCGGTGTTGAGGCTTCGGGTAACAGCCGGGGTTGCCGGCAACCAATCAACCATCGACTAATGGTCCGATGCTCGCAACTGGGTCGTTTGGACACGCTCAAAGCCGTCGATGCTGACTTCGCTATTGTCGTGTTCGGGGAGTTCGGAGACGTCGGGAGAGATAGCCACGAAACTAATCCCTCTCGTAGAGTAAACATCACGTGATGCAACGGCACACTCGCCCAACGGCTCGTGCGGATTAAGCGCTCTGTGGCGCTTGCATTTTTGAAGAATCGGAACGAAGCGATGTAGCCTTGTTTCAATCGTAGAACTCTCCAGCTATTATGCAGATCGCTAGAGGTTTGTCCATACACACGGTCCACAGGCATTATAGGCATTGTCCCCCTATATGAGGTTCGCATTCGCGTTCACTTATCAATAGTTCACGTATCGTGCATGGTTAATGCATGACCATGGTTAGCAATAGGCTGGCAAATGGGTCTCCACCTCGGGAACTCAAAATCGCAAATATCTTACGTAATAACGTAGTTTACAAGCGAGTGAGCCATACAAGCGAGTGAGCCACCCCACCAACTTTGCGCATCTCTATAAGCGTATAGCTCCACCATATTATATTAGTTTTGATAGATATTAACGCAATAGATTAATTACTATCTAGACTATCTTTCTTACATGTACGTGAGTTATGCCTAGTCTCTCTACACCTACTATAGCGTGCTAGAGCCTGGCGGCTGACACCTGATCGCTCTCCTCCCTGACGCTCCTCACGAGTAATTTGCTCATCAGCCTCACGTTGAGCGAGTATATCCTCTCCAGCTCCCTTTGTAAGGACTCCACGCTTCTATATCCGCTTTTTCTTACGCCGCCTACGCTCTAATATTGCTGTATTAGCTCTCTTAAGACTGGCAATCCGATCACGCATTAACTTAGCCGAGAGTATTATTACCTCTACCCCCTTCTTAAGCTAATTAATTGCCGCAATAATTAAAGCTGGCGACGAATCTTGATGCCGCTGAACGCGATTACGTATTAATGTTGATTGAGCCTTAAGCTCGCGTGCGTTGCTAGGCGTACGAGCCTGCTAGAGAGCCTCTACTAGAACAGCTGGTGGAGTAGGCGTACGCAGCTGTACGTCAAGCTTTGATAGAACAGTATCTAGCTGGAGAGGAACAAGGCCTGCACCCCAGAAAGCTGAGCAGATATTGGCTGCCGTGAACGATTGATTAAAGGCTGCCTTGAACGCTGGCAGAAACTCTAGCTTAGTGATGTGATTGATATAGTTGCGTATTAGGCTCTCCACCTCACGGCTGTACGCGCGCTTCAATGGCGAGAAGCAGCCAATGTTAAGAGGCTGGAGTAGGTGAGATAAGTGAGGCGGCATACAGAGCGTATAGATGTTGTTCTCCTTACAGAGCTCTTAGAACTTAAGTGACTAGTGGCTCTTATGGCCGTCAAGAATAAGTAGCCAGCGTGCCCTAATAACCTTACCATCCGTATACTTAACAAAGTGCTTAAGCCACTCAACTCCTAGCTTATTAGTCGTCCAGCTATTATCGCTAACTGCGATCGCCTAGTCGCGTGGGATCTCCGCCTCCTTATACTAGGCAGATAGGTGATACTTGCTAATAGTAAAGATAAGGAATGGTGGGATAGACCAGCCAGCTGCATTGATCCTAGCGATAAACGTCACCCACTCTCGGCCACCTAGCTGAACAGCCTTCGGCCGACCTCTTCTCTCTAATGCTATAACGATAAGCTGAGTGGTGATCTTGCCTATTAAAAAGCTAGCTTCGTTAAAGTTGTAGACGTCCTCGTTATAGATGCTATACTTGGCCTTCGTCTACTCCATAAGCTCAAACTAGCTCTTAATTAGGGCTAGATCTTCACATAGAGCTTTCTACCTATCGTACGCTCGATTGAAACGCATCGAAAGACTATCTATACGCTTGACAAAGTTGCGCGGCCAGTGGACGCCAACCTAGCCAGCGCCGCGCGCAGCCAGGAGTCTATCAGCCATATCGCGCACAGCAGTGTAGGTAGGCGAAAATCCACGTAGATCTAGATCAAGTATATGATTAACTATAACCTCCTCTTCTAGCTTAGTAAGCTTCTTTAAGTTAGGCTGGCAATCGCGTCTAGCAGGCCTACCAGCGCGTTGGTGGTGGAGGGTAGCACGAGAGATATTAAATGTAGCTGTAGCGCGCCTTTTAGTTTAGATTTAATTTTTTTTAAGAGCTAATACTATAAGGTGTATATTAGCCTTATAAGAGACGTATTAGGATATATTTAGTGGAGTTATTATATATTATAATAAGAGAGGTGCGTAAAGTTGGCGAGGTGGCTCACTCGCTTGTATGGCTCACTCGCTTATAAACTACGTTAGATTATATTTAATTCCCTAATTAAATTTAATTTAAATAGAGTTAAAGAGATAACTATAAGTAAGGATTAGAGGTATAGTATTTTAGGAGAAAGGAGATTAGATAAGATAAGATAAAAGTGAAAGATAAGTAGGTAAGAGAAGAACCTATTACCCGTAAGGGTAAGCCGCCGCTAGAATAAGTAAAAGATAAGTAAGTAAGAGAAGAACCTATTACTCGTAAGGGCAAGCCGCTAATAGAATAAGTAAAAGATAAGTAAGTAAAAGAAGAACCTATTACCTCTAAGGGTAAGCCGCCGACGGAATAAGTAAAAGATAAGTAAGTAAGAAGAAAACCTATTACCCATAAGGGCAAGCCGCTGACGGAATGAGTAAAGGAAGAGTAAGTAAGAAGAAAACCTATTACCCACAAGGGCAAGCCGCCGCTAGAATAAGTAAAGAAAGAGTAAGAAGGTAAACGCCCTATTTTCCTATAGGGGTAAACCACCGCTAGAACGAGTTATAGAAGATAGATAAGATAGTATAACCTAGGCTGAACTAGTTTATATTTAGTTTATAGGTTAACGGCGTTAAGTTATAGTTAGGGAGCTAGATTTAAGTGAGGGTTAGTATTATAGTATTTGGGGAGAAGGGAGGGTTAGGTAAGTAGGGAGGGGGTGAAGAGAGAGAGAGAGAGAAGATGGGCCCCCTGTTGCCCACGACTGGCGGTCATTGGCCCCCCGTTGCCCACGACTGGCGGTCATTGGCCCCCCGTTGCCCACGACTGGCGGTCATTGGCCCCCCGTTGCCTACAATTGGGCCCTATTGCCCCCTAGAGGCCCCCTATCTTCCATGGGTGCGAGAATAAGGGCAGAATCCGGGTCTTATTCCACAAATCTTGGCATATTTATAGAGGCTCATTCTTGCCAATAGCAGAGCATACAGAATAAGAATCCAAAATATATCAAAAAGCTATATAACTTATATATATAATATAGTAAAGTTATATAAGTCTAAGACACTAGCAATTATAATAATATAATATATATATAGTGAGTAATAGGATAAAAGGTATTATAGTGCTAGTGTTCGCTAATATAGCTCGTGCGCGCTTAGGACCACGCTTAGGGTTTAACCCTAAGTTAACCCCAACCCTAGATATTAGGGTTTTAAGCTGAGCGGGACTATATCGGCGCGTTAGGGTTATAGTCGACTAAATAACTAACCCCAGCCGTAAATAAGAAATAAGTAAATAATATAAATAGTGTATACTAACTATATTATCTATAGACTTAAATTAAAACTATATAATATAACTATTATAGACGTATTTTGTTCTATATTTAAATACTTACTAGCGCATCGCATCGCTATATATAGGACCCATTAATAGGGTATTATAAAGTTATAGCTGTAGACCTACTTAGACTCTAAGCATAGGAACTTAGTGTCAGGAATTGGCCCAGGTTGGGCCAATCCAGCCCGACATGGGCCTTATTAGTTATCATGGCCGTCTTTATGGCTATAAATACCCTACGATCACTAGAGTAGCTCCCTAGTGATTCGTCTCGTATTAATACGACTATTTACTCATCGATTCATCTAATATATCCTATGCTGTACTTATCTTAGCCTACAGTCTAACATTCGAATCACTCTACCCTTAGTACACCTACGGGAGATCAGACGAAGCCATGGACGCTGTAAACAACCACCATACCTAGAGTCGCCAGAGAGTTGCTAGGGATAACGAGCAGGGAGACTCGCAATTGCAGCCAACGTTATCCCGTAGTTCAACTCACGCCTCTAGCAGCGAGCGGACTAGATCAACACCACTAGAAGTAGAACACTCCGAAGGGGCTTAGATAAGCCTAAATAAGACTAACGTGGCCCATCACGAGAGAGGACATCCTACTATAGCGCAACAGCTCCAGGAGCTACGTGAATGGCGTTAACGAGCGCTCAACGAATAGGAACTACGACACCTTCAAGAAATCAAACGCAGGTTCGAGTAGGGAGACACTTTAGCGCTCACTAAAGGCGTACTACTAGCGCCGCGAGTCGAAGAGCCACTATATAAGCTAAACGTAGGTGCTCTACACCTAGAGAAGCTAATATAGTTCACTAACTATAATCGTGCGGAATTCAACCGTTAGGCATGCGATTACGAGGTAACCTTCCGTGGTAGCCCTAAGATATTCTAGACGGACGCTATTAAGATTAATTTTAGACTAAGGTATATCACCGATCCTCTTAGATCCATATAGGATGCCTACACCTATGATTAATAACGGAAGGATAGCGCCTAGGAGCCTTCTTAGGAAAACCTAAAGACTATCATAGTGGACTCCCTAGGACCACCAGAGCAACGAAAACTCGTGGCCTATAGGGCACTTAAGTAGGTTAGGCAGGACTAGTCGCAGGATCTAAACGACCTTTTGGCCAAACTTAACACGCTTTAGACCGAACTAGGCGACTCCTACCTAGAAGAGTAGAGGATAATGGATTTCGTAGGGGCATTAACACCAACAATCCAAAAGGAACTTCTATTGCTAGATCCAGCGCAACGAAGCACGCTCTTAGACGTGAATAGTAGAGCTAGGCTCATCTAGGATCGGACGCGCAAGGATACGCCTAAAGCAAGCAGATTAGGCGGGAGTAGAGGAAATCAACCACACTCACCACTAAAGAATAAAGGGGGACACGAAAAGACCTAGAAAAGGCCAAGACGAGAGACCCCTAACTATAGATAGAATAGAAACTTTAATAAGGTTTAGAGGCGAGACGTAAGAAGTAATATAATCTATTTTAACTATAAAGAATCTAGATATATCGCAAGGGATTGCGAGAAGGCATAAGTAAATAATCCTAGGCCTTCTAAGACAACGCCAGGGAAAGGTAGGGGGCGGAGAGCTTAATCGCCCTCCTCTCCGCCTATATCGCACGGCTTAAAATAAAGGAGGATCTAGTCTCCCTAAAAGAGGCTATGTACTCAAAACTAAGCCCCCTACTCAAAGTAAGGGTGCAAATTAGACAGGATCTAATAACTGCACTAGTGGATAGAGGATTATAACTAAACCTCCTATCAATCTATAAGTCTAGAGAACACGAGCTTCGTGTAGCCACGTTGCTAAATCTAATAGTAGAAGCCCTAAGTAGGGCCGAATTTAAGATCTATAATACTATAGAAGTGACTATAAAAATAATAGACTTAAGAGGTTATATAAAAGAGTATATCATACCCTTTATTATCGTAGAAATTAAATATTACTAAGTATGCCTTAGCTTGCCTTAGATTAACGCGTATCTACCTAAAATAAGCTATTACTTAAGGCGACTACTATTTAGGGGCGAGAAAAGCCTAGCTAGGGTAATATATAAGAAAGTAGCGTTAGAAGACGCTAAAGAATTCGAGAAGACACTTCGAACGCTGATAACGAACGTGTATGCGCTATAAGTGTCCACTATAGTAGGCTGGGACTTAGGCGATAATAATAAGGATTAGGAAGGGTTAGAGAAGCCTAAAAGAGCCTAAACTAGCCCTAATTAAGCTAAACTACCTTAGTTGCTAGCATAGTATGTGGACTTTACTGAACTTAGGTTAGAAGAGGACTTAAAAGGTCTTACCGAATATAGACCGTAAGACTTAGTTATAATCTTATAAGAAGGCACTATACCGCCACACTAACCACTATACAGCCTCTCTAAGGGAGAGCTAGCGTTGCTCTAAGAGTACCTAGAGGAGTACCTCGCGAGAGGGTAGATAAGGCACTTAAAGTCGCTAGTAGGCGCACTAATACTCTTCGCGAAGAAGAAGGACGGTAGTATAAGGTTATACGTAGACTATTAGGGTCTAAACGCAATAACTATTAAAAACTATTACCCCTTACCCTTAATTATAGAGTCCTTAGATAGACTAGCGTAAGTAAAATACTATACTAAGTTAGACGTCTAGGAAGCTTATTATAGAGTAAGGATTAAGAAAGGAGATAAATAGAAGATAGGCTTCCGCACTAGATACGGCTATTTTAAGTATACTATAATGCCTTTTAGTCTTACGAACGCCCCTACGTAGTTCTAGGCCTATATATATTATGTTCTCGCAGGACTAGTAGATATAACCTATATTATATACTTAGACGATATCTTAGTGTTCTCTAATATAGAAGAGCAATATAAAGCTTATATGCGTGAAGTCCTAGATAGGCTGCGTTAAGTAAAGCTATACTTAAAGACCTCGAAGTATAAATAGTATATATAGCGTATAGAATTCCTAGGCTATATTATTAGCCCTAATAGTATTAGTATCGACCTAGAAAGGGCGAAAACGGCCTAGGACTAGCTAGAGCCGCGCACAATGCGTGATATTCGCGTCTTTCTAGGCTTTATAAACTACTATAAATAATTTATTACTAACTTCTCTAGAATAGCCCTACTACTAACTAAACTAACGAAAAAAGAGTTAAACATGGTAAAAGGGGGGAGAGCCTAGCGAAAGGAGGAAAGCGTGCCTCTAATCCTTAGAGAAAAGGCTAAGAAGGCCTTCTAGACCCTTAAAAACTCTTTTATAGAAATCCTAATACTAATTTATTTTAACCTAGAAAACTAGACTAGGGTATAGACAGACGTATTAGGCGGCGCTATCGTAGGTATCCTTAGTCAATACGTCACGGACGAGGCATGTTGGAGACTAGTAGACTTCTACTCGAGTAAGCTGATAGCAGCCAAGTACAACTACGACACGTATGACCAAGAACTGCTCATAATCGTCGCAAGCCTTCAATATTAGCGACGATACCTAGACGGTCTATATTTCGAGCTAATCATAGATCACTATAACCTAAAATAGTTTATATAAACTAAAACGCTTAACTATAGGTAAGTTCGGTCCTATTTAGCCCTATTGGGTTTTAATTTCACTATTCTATACTAACCTAGTAAGACAAATCCTATAGACGGCCCCTTGAGACGGCTGGATTATATACAAGACGCTAAAGACCCTAAGTAGAGGAATAATATAGCCTATTTGACTAGGCTGTAACAGCAACTATCCAAGGGCCCAAAGGAGAACCGGCTACTTGCTGCTATAATAATAAGAAGGCAAGCGCGCCAATTAGAGGCGCCAACGCCTAGCGCAGACCCAGCCTTCGCCAAATCGGCGTCCGAAGCCCTATTAGATACAGACGAATATATATTGGACTCCTATAGTTTAGATAGCAGCGCGGAAGCGTAGCTAGCGCTAAAGGCGGGTAGAAAGGACCAATCTAGGCTGAAAGAGCTTAAAACGCTCTAAGAAAAGGCCGCAGCTCTTAAATAATATCACGATAACCTACTCGCGGGCCACTTTAGCGCAAGATAAATGCTTAAGAAGTTATCGCGACACTATAGATAAAAAAGTATATGAAAAGACGTAGAAGAATATTATAAGTTATGTACGACCTGCCAAAAGGCTAACCCTAGAAGGCACCTACCCTACAGTCCCCTTGCACCACTACCACCCCCAAACGTAGCCTAGGAGGAGGTAACGATAGACTTTATTATAGAACTACCTCTAAGTAAGTTTATAGGCGTAGTGTATAATTTAATACTTATAATTATTAATAGATTAACTAAAATGGCCTATTACGTGCTAGCGCGGGCTAATTGGGATGGAATAGACCTAGTATAAGCCTAGATACGCGAGATTATACGCCTCTACGGCGTACCACGCCGAATTATCTTAGATAGAGGACTACTAATAAACTCTACACACTAGAAAACTTTCTTACACTACCTAAACTTAAAATATGTCCTTACGTTAGCGTACCACCCGTAAATAGATAGCTAAACCAAACGCTAAAATTAAACACTAGAGCAATACCTACGCTGCTTCTACTCCCTCGAGCAAGACGACTAGGCCCTTTGGATATTAGTAGGGGAGTTTACGTACAATGACAGTACCCACGCTACCACAGGGGTCACCCCGTTCCAAGCTTGTAACGGAACCAACCTAAGGAGCGCGAAATGGCCTAAAGAGGGCTAATTAGGAGAAGAAAACCCCATCGCGCACTAAACTGTGGCAAGGATAGTCGAACTACAGCGCGAATGCAAAGCAAAGATCCTAAAGGCGCAGGAATACTAAAAGCAATACGCTAATAAAAAGAGACTTGCTTTACCTTTTATAGTAGGAGACAAAGTACTTCTATTAAATTAGCACATCCGTTCTCTCCAACTAAAGAAAAAGCTAGATTGGAAATACGTAGGCCTAGGGACTATTTTAGGCTAAATTAGCCTATTAGCGTTTAAAGTAGACTTTCCTGGCCTAAAGAACGTCTATCTAGTGTTTCACGCGTCATTATTAGAGCTATATAAGTAAAGTGGTGAAATACCATACCTAGAGGCCCCAAAATAACACGAATTAGGCGAATTTAGTAACGACGTGTACTATATGGACGAAATCGTCGACTATAGGAAGAATAAGGACGACTAATAGGAATACCTTATTAAATAGGCCGGCTACCCTAAGTCTAAGAATACGTAGGAACTAGCCGTAAACGTTACTTAGAGATCCCTACAAGAGTTTTAGAAAAAAATAAAATAAATACTAAGACGTCGACGCGTAAGAAGGCGTAAGTAAGCGTAGTAAAGCCTATAATAGGTCCTTACGTGTACCTTCACCTAATTTTGTCTACTATTAGTGATTTTATAGGTGTTTAATAGCATAAGGGATAACTAAAGCTAGATTTAAGCTAATCTAGCCTAAAATAGACTAGAGTATACCTACTAAGCTTATATAAAGGAAAACCCCGCGTTAATTAAGACTAAGGGTTACCTCTAAATATCTAAAGTCACTTATAAAAATCTAAATATAAGACTTAGAGGGAAAATTAAAAACTTCTATTACTATTATAGCCAAGAAGGGGGGGTATCTTAAAACTAAAAAAGGCTAAAGGGGGTTATAAGTGACCTAAATAGGACTAAACACGACTAAATCAACCTAAAGGGAGCCGAGTAGATATAAGCCATCACTCCCTACCCTTAAGCGCCTCCTTAATCTCCTTCTCAAGTCGTTCTATCTCCTTACGCTCCTCCTTTATCTAGTTAGTAAGTTTACGCTTCTATTTAGTATTAGCGCCGGCATAAAGGGCCTAAAGGGTCTCGATCTTCTCCTTAATACGACGAACTTAATCCTCTATAAGGCCGATAGTAGACGAAGGCACCTAGATCTTCACGAAAGTCAGCAAGGTCTAAATGGGGACAAATTGGACTAGAAAGGGGGGGAAAGGGCCAAATACCTCCTTCCTGCGCCCACTAGCACCGGTCTTAGCCTTCTTAACACGCTCCTCGACACGCTACTCAACCTCAAGGTCATAGGCTCTTTTGCGGACCTCTTAGTCCTTCTTAGAGCGACTAGTGCCCTTCAAAGTGGCCTTAGACTGCGGGTCTTGGTCGGAAGTCAGGGCACCGGAGGAGAGGAATAGGCACTTGTCGTGAGGCTCGTACCTAGCCTAAGTTAGCCCAAAACGGTCTAAATTGGGCCAAATAAGATAAACGTAGGTTACTTACTTCTTAAGCGCGGCAATATATAGCTAAGCGGCGAGAGCGAGCTCTATAACAGCCATCTTGTATGCCTTAGTAGTAGTAGCGTTGTCCTTAGTTAGCCCGTCGTTGGTATCGAGCTTATCAAAGGCATCCTAGACCGCCTTAATAAGACCCTAGAGCTCCTCCCAGTCAACGTCAACGCCCTTAGGGAACTAACGAAGTTAGTCCAATTAGGTCTAAATTAGGCCAAAATGGAGACGAATAGGCTAACTTACTATATAATAAGGCCTAGTAATATAAGCGCAACGAAGATAGCGTATAATCTACTAAGTAGGACTACTACTAACAGACTTAAGGCTATATAGAGCCCAACCTTTGGCTATATCCTCCTTAGTGATGTCTATTATAACACAACCAGCCTTGCTAAAGACTATTGGCTTAGCACCCTTAAAAGAGTCTATGCAACACGCATAGATATAATACGAGGCCTAGCCATACCTCGCGAATAAATTAGAGATTGTGCTGTGGTTGATCGAGCTAAGTTTGGTAGATATAGTCGAAATCGGGGCCTTATAGGGTGCGCTAGTCCAAATAAGGTAGAATTAAGTAAGGATAGGCTAGACGGATAGAAAAGAGCCCTATAAATATTAGCCTAGTTAAATAAACACTAAATATATCGAAATAGGACGAAATAGGCCTAAATTAGGGGTAATCTACCCGCTCTAGGCCTATTAAGGCCTGACTAAAGGAAACACTAAAAATCGACGAATACTTACTCGGTTGAGTTGGATAGGGCTAAGAGGTAGGAGACTTGGTAGAAGCTATCTATTGTACCCACCTAGATCGCGCTAGTGCGCGCATGATCTTGGCGTCACGTGACGTCCACCAGGGCCAACGCAAAGGGTGAAGGTGAGGGAATTAGGTAGACGCGTGAGGCCCTACTTATGTGACGTCACTATTATTAGCGAGAGCAAGGTGAAGGTTAGAAGCTTAGCCCTATGCCACTAGGCCACTGCAACTAAAAAGGTACGAGTAATTAGCGTTCTGCTTGTTCTCTATATAGGATAGGATATATCGTTACTATAGCGCCTAATAGTAATATTAATCTATACGAAAACCCTCTTAGATAGCAAAAGATACTAGATCCGCCAGTTCAGGATTATTCCCCTACTACTAGGGTAGCAGCAGCCTAAGAAGGGGGATATTGTTAGGAATTGGCCTAGGTTAGGCTAATCTAGCCCGATATGGGCCTTATTAGTTATTATAGCCGTCTTTATGGCTATAAATACCCTACGATCACTAGAGTAGCTCCCTAGTGATTCGTCTCGTATCAATACGACTGTTTGCTCATCGATTTATCTGATATGTCCCGTGCTGTACTCATCTAGCCCACAGTCTAACACTTAGTACCTAGTATATAGCGGAGGATTGTATAGGCTATAAACGAAGATAAGTCACTATAAAACTAGGCTAATAATGTAGACGACGTTGTATTTCCACGTTAAGACGCTACGCCGCTGCCCTATTTGCCTGTGTATGTGAGCGGCTTTAAGTGTATAGCATGCGGACGAATTTATACTTATATTAAGGGCGTGTAGTAGCATTACCGCGACTAACATAGCTAGAAGGGCTCCCACCAGCGTATAAGGGGTCGTCCACCAGCCTAGTAGGATATATAGACTACCGTATTATGCTAGAAGTTCTATAATACTAGCACGTTGGGATAGCTATTCTAAGTTAGCGGCGATACGCCCGTTAAAGTCGCTGGTGAGAACAGTGACGTGGGCGTCTAAATAGCATTGCGCTTAACGCAGATAAATAGGGCGTTTAAGGAAGAGAAGCGCTAGGTATATATAACTATCTAGGCCGACGACAACTACTATAATTTTAAGCGCTGGTTAAACTAGATCGGCTAGGCGCGCTACTTAAAACCGCTTAAGCGGGAGTGGCTACTGTATATAGCTAAGAAGCTAGTATACAATAAGTGGGCATTATCTAATATACGCTAGGCAGTAGAGATAGTTATCTAGAGAGTATAGTAGGTTTCCCACTTAAGCGTTATAAGCATGATAGCCGTTATGTATATCAACTAGCGCGAGCTAGGCAGCGAAACTAATAAGAAGCTATTTAATACTAACTAGATAGAGTCGACTATAAAGAAGTACTACGATATATAGGTCTAGATTATTATATTTATTTTATGGATATACTGGCTGCCCGTGGTGTAGTCCCACAGCGACGGTGACGATAACGACGAAGAGGTCGAGAACCACCACCCACCGTACTATTTGACTGCTAAATAGAAGGAGTGCTTAGAGTTGATCTGTTTTATAGTCGACTACTAGCATGACGATAGTAATAGCGATAGCGATAGTGGAGAGGATCTAGACGAGGTATTAGAGGCGTTGTAGGACTACGTGCTTAAGTTAATACTTACGCTGCTAGACTATAAGCTAAAAGACAACGAGTACGAAAGCCTGTTAGTTAGCGCTATAGCCGTGCTGGGTGTGAGCACTAAGAGTGGATGGCTGAGTCCACTTATGTACACGCCTAAGTAGTCGGCTATTATAATAGTAGCCCGCATGCTCGTGCTATACTAGGCGAACTATATACGGTAGAACGAGATTGCCGTATATATGGATAGTGGAATGAATTAAGAGACTATAGCTAGTAGGGCGCCTAGCCACTATGAGCTTATTAAAGAGATAGCCGGCCGCTTTATAACGCTATAGGTATATAGTGGTAATATGACGCCTATAGACTTTATTTTGCGGCTACGGGCGTTTAGCGTGAAGATTCGGTACACGACTAGTGGCGAGGGCGTAATTAACTAGGTGGGCGACACGCTCTATTATGGATAGATTAAGTATAGCATATCCTAGCTACGGTGTATAGTGCATAGTATAATTGCTATAGCACGTTAGTAGATTTTATAAGAGCTACTGCTACTTAAGCTGGACAGCGAAGGCATTATTAACCCTACGACGACGCCGTGTCCTATACTATATTAGGACAAGCTAAGGGACAACGCCGCCAAGCGGTAGATAGGGTGGAGTTTCATGAATAACCTGCGTAATGAGCGTGCCACGAGTGTGCCTAACCCTAAGGATTGGCTCGCACTCCGTCTTATCAACGAGCGGGCACTAAGAGACGAGTGGATCGATCTAGAGGCGTCGCGGGCGGCTATATTACGAGGCGAGGGCGTAGTGTTAATAGAAAAGTATATTTAGAAATACGCCTAAGTAATAAAGCGCGCTCGCGCTGCGTTGGCTGTGATTGTGCATATAATAGGAGGGGCGCCGCTATAGGGTAGTAAGTTATTGACTATTCGATATAAGAATAATAACAATAGCGAGAGTCGTGGTATTTTTATCGAAGAGGGACTAACGTGCGCCACCAGTAAGCTGCGCACACCAGTAAGCTGCGCACCCCACCAAACTTGGCGCAGCTTTCTGCGCAATTGATCCACAACAATGCAATAAAATAAAATAAAATTAAGAGGCAAAGTTTATTATCTAGTCTTACACGTAGTGCGAGTGTGTCCTTAGATATAGCACTTCGTACACGTCGGCGGCGCGCGTTGACGTCGCTGACTGCTCTCACTCTGCTCAGTGCCTATAACCACCCTTTCTGCCTCTGTAGCTATCTGCTGAGCCTGTCGTACCTGGAGAGCTCCACCAGCAGCGATATATTGACGCCGCTGATCTTGCTTTCGTTGTTGACGCTGGTTGGCTGTACGTAGCTTCTTATTCTCCTCTGCAAGTATTATTACTAATTATATTGCAAGCTAAGCGCTTTTTGCAAGCTGGCGTATAGCAACACTTATTAGGCTGTCTAACTACCGGCGTTGCTGGCGTAGCCGCTCTTGGAGATAGAGCACCTACTGCCGAAGTTGCTCTACTATATATGGCGTTTCTGCCTGCGTTGTAGTAGTATCGCCTATAGTTGTCTATAGTAGAGACGGCGTCCGGACGACTATTAGCGATAATAAGACACGATCTAGATGGAGAGGAATAAGGCCTGTTACTTGAAAGCCTGCCTGGATATTCTGCTGCGTGAAAATCGTCTGTCGGATCTGCGTATAGACTGTGAGGAAGTCTATCTTGTTAATATAGTAGACGCCTTATCGAGTGAGCTGCTCGATCTCACGCCCATACGCGCGCTTGAGCGGAGAGAAGTAGCTTACGTCGAGAGGCTGGAGGAGGTGCGACGTATGAGGCGGTATACAGAGAGTGATAATCTTATTATCTGCGCAGTACTAATCAAACTCTAGTGTAGCGTAGCTACTATGGCCGTCTAGGATAAGAAGTCGATAGACTCCAGCTGTACGAGCCGCTGTATGCTGGTTGAAGTGCTTCACCCAGTCTACACCGAGCTTATCTGTCGTCCAGCCATTATCTGAGACGGCGATAGTCCAGTCAGGTGGGAGCTCATCGTACCAGCTAGCCTGGTGGACTTTACCAGACAGTATTATGAACGGTGGAAGACACCAGCCAGACGCGTTGACGCACTCGATAGCTGTCACCCACTTGCGATTACCTGGCTGGACGACGACTGCTCGACCAACTCTGTCAGAGCTTGTAACTACCTTAGACGTGCCAGCTACGCCTATCGCGAACCTAGTCTCATCGAAGTTGTAGACGTCTTGATCTAGAACGCCGTACGTCTGGCGCGTCTCCTCTACCAGCTTGAACTAGGCTGTAATTGCGATAGGATCCTCGCAGGAAGCGCGCTAACTATGAAATCGTCTAGTCCACTTTGTCTGAAGCTCTGGCTGACTTTGGATAAAGCGCGATACCTAGTTCTTACTGACGGGCTGTGGAGGTGGATCTTGGCCACGCGCGGCGAGTAGAGCGTCTGCCATTCGTCGTACGTCAATAATATGTGGTGGAAAACCACGCTGATCAAGGGCTAGGATCCATTGTATGAGAGACTGCTCCTCAATAGGTAATAGCTTGCGGTTGACAGAGACTATCTCTGATCGTGGCTGGGTACCGCGGAGGCGCGTTCGTAGTGTTGATTCTAGCACATCATACGCTGCTGCAAGGGCACGGAGAGATTGTTTTTAGTTATTTTGATAAGACGCTATAGCAAGACAAAGTCTACCTTCACGAGAAGTCTGTATAGAGCGTTGTTGTCGCGGCATTGTGGTGGTTGTGGAGAGAGTTGGGCCAGGTTTGGTGGGGCGGCCAGCTCACTGGTGTGGCCAGCTCACTGGTGTGGCCAGCTCACTGGTGGCGCACGTTAGTAGTTTTTATTACCTAATACCACAAGAACATTAAGTAGACTAGTAATAAGAAGGTTATTTATCGCTACGTCCCACGCGAGGTTGGCGAGCTAGTTATTTTTTACTTATAGTTTGCACGCCTATTTTTCTACTACGTTTGTAAAGCGCACTAGGGGCGGGCTGAGGAGGAGATAGGGTTTATGTGGCAGCCGGAGCTAGAGAAGGCGTAGGAGAAGCCACAGCGTAAACGGAAGCGCAGGGTTGAGCGAGCCGCAGAAATAAGGCGAGTTAGGAAGCGGAGTTGGGTCAGGGTCGTAGTGAGCCGGGAGGTGAGTGAGGTGGAAGACGAGGACGAGGAGGGCGACGAAGGGCCCAGAGACGAGGGCGAAGATAGGGACGTGGAGTAGGAGTAGCGTAGTGCAGATGGGCCGCCTATATCTAAATTATAGAATAGCAACCAGCTCGCGCTTTATATTAAGAAAGCATCGCTTAAGTATATAGGCGTTGGGTTAAATATTATAGGGTGGGGGCATAGGTCTAAGGGTATTTAGCGTTGGTATATCTATAACCCTAAGGCGCGCTCGGCATATATAGACGCTGAAGAAGATAAGGGCGCCCTAGCTAAAAATAATGAGTAGGGTGAGGAAGGCGAGTCATTCAACTTGTAGATAGGATATAGTAGCCGTATTGCTAACACTATTTATAGACGGTCAGTGTACAAGCCTATATTTTCTAGCGAGTCAAAGCGGTTTAGGTTCTAGGTGGCGAGTAGCGAGTGGCATGCGTTTTTAGAGCTGCTATCTACGATAGAGAAGAAGCCCAGATAAGGCACCGTGGCCGCTGAGGTACGCAAGGAGGGATTGGCGGAGGAGTGGTGGTGGTGGAGGAAGCTACGACTGCTCGACTTAAATCGCGAGCTAAAGCGGTTGCTAGAACTAACAGCCAAGTTCCGTAATGTGCAGCGGCCAGCGCTAGAGGCTATTACGTAGCACGAAAGCTACGTAGTGGCCGTTATAGGCATAGGCGTAGGCAAGAGCGTGTTGTTTATACTGTCAGTAATAGTGTCGTCTAGACTAATAATTATCGTGGTACCGCTAGTTGCGCTATAGTATAATATAAAAGAATGGTGCACTAAGCTAGGCATCATATATGCTAAGTAGGACAGCCAGTGGCCATACGTGAGGGTGCAAATCATGTTCGTGACGCCCAAGTCAGCGGTGGGAGAGGCATTTTAGCGGTACATAGGCCATAAGCACGAGATGGGCTGGCTAGATCGGATTATAGTGGATGAGTGCCACACACTATTAGACTTGGTCAAGGGCTTCCGTAGCTGACTACTTAGATTGGGTAATCTCGTGCGGTTAGGGGTATAAATAGTGTATTTAACGGCGACGCTACGGCTAAAAGAGGAGCTGCTATTTATTGAGTTAATAGGTTTGCCTAATAAGAGCTAGTGCGGTTAGTTCTAGGGGCGGACGACACGCAAGAACGTCGGATACTTGGTTTATAAGTACGACCGTGAGGACGAGGAGCAGGCTATTGTGGCGCTTATAGACCGACTTAAGGCGCGGTACTCATTGCCTAGACAGGTAGTCGTATACTACGGGACAATAGAGTGGATGGTGCGGATAGCGGAGGTGCTAGGAGTGGTTAGTTTCCACCGAAAAGTGGGGATAGTAGAGTAAAAGTAGTAGGTTATGAAGTAGTTGACGAGCGGAGAGTAGTAGGTGTTTACGGCAATAAACGCGTTGGGGCTTAGGGTGAATACGCCACGGATCTAGGCGGTAGTGCATGTTAGGATAGTGCGGCAGATACGGCAGTATGCCTAGGAGAGCGGGCGTGCTAGGTGAGATAGCGAAAAGAGCGAGGCGATTATTATACGGGGGTACTAGATGCGACGAGGGAGGTGGGCGTTTAGCAAGTTTAGAGAGGATATAGAGGAGGAGATATAGGCGTTAATTGCGGGAGAGGGATGTATAAGGGTCGTGTTAGATCGGGAGATAGATGGCGTGGAGTAGACTGGGGGGTGTGAGGCGGACGAAGTGACGTGTCAGCGGTGCAAGGAGAAGAGGGGGATTTTAGAGGAAGTTGAGGACGTAGAGGGGGTAGAGGAAGAGGAAGAAGAGGAGGAGAGCAGGGTCGAAGACGCGGAACAGACGGACGAGACGGACGAGTGGGATGAGATAGACGAGGAGGAGCAGAGACAGCAGCGGCTGCGGGCACAGGTAGCGAGGGCAAGGACGGAGAAGATGAGTTAGGAGGCGATAGCGGTAGTCAAGCTAGAAGAGTTAATAGAGGAGTAGTAAGAAGGGTGTTAGTTGTGTCGTGCATGGGGGCAGGGTAGGTGCCATCACGAGTTGGAGGCGTGTGAGGACGAGCTAGCGGAGAGGGCGTGGGGGCAGTTAGAGGTGGTAGAAGCGATATAGAATGATAGGGTGCAGGCGCCCGATAGAGAGATGAGTAGCGAGGAGGCGTTTATAAGGTTTACGACGAAGTGGATATATTAGAAGCGGCGATAGAGTAGGATTAAGGGGAATGATTTAAGTTGGGTAATTAGAAGGGTAATAGAATGTATTAAGTATTAAGTGTGTTAGGGTTAGGGTTTCGTTATTTAGGTGAAGAGATTTTACTAACTTAGGGTTAGGGTTAGGGTTAGGGTTAGGGTTAGGGTTAGGGTTAGGGTTAGGGTTAGGGTTAGGGTTAGGGTTAGGGTTAGGGTTAGGGTTAGGGTTAGGGTT
>PELC01000143.1:0-52544 GCA_005212705.1 Curvularia lunata
GGGGGGGGGGGGAAGGGGGGGGGGGGGGCGGGCGGAGTGAGCGGTGTAACTGAGACATACCGTGCCCTCGCTGTTTGCGGGAATGCCTTTTGTCAGGATCGTATAGCGCAATTCTTGGAGGTATTCCTCCGGGTCGCTTGCAGAGGCCCCCTTGAGGAGCAACATGTCTAAATTGGTCATATTGAAGTGAGGAAGGGAGGGTTGCAACCGATTGGACTCGCCCGCGTTTGGGAAGTTCAGTTTGGTGTTCCCGCGTCGCGGTTCGGCCTTACGGCCTTGGCACGCCGGGCGCCTCCTTGCACGCGTTTCGAGCGTCTCATGCTCCGTTCGGTATCTGTTTTGTTTGTCGCCACGAGGTGAACGTCTTCTCCCTGTACGGCGAATCTTGCTTAGTTCCATTTGGCATGCTGCCAATTGTAGCTTAGGTGGGAGAAAAACGTACAAAGCCAACAGTGCCGCCTACTGCGAAATGCGACACATAGGGTGTTAACACTCCATGGCTAAGAACTGTAGATACCGTCCTGTCGCGAGAGCCTTGTTCTCTAGTACTTCAATCTATTCTGTAGTGTTTACTAGTGCTTACTCTAGCTTGGAGCGGGAACTTCGCGACATTGCTGACACTGTCGATAATCCAGTTGCCGCTCTTCAGTCCTGTCCTTTATTCCTGTCCCCAGTTTTGAGGTACTGAGGGACTAATGAATATCCTGAAAATCAGAAGTAAGAGCCCCGGTCTTCCAAATTGCATACATATTCTAGGTCTTGTCGAGATCGGCAGCTTTACAGTCTTGTTCAAGACTCTCCATGCCCTTACAACAGTGCGACGAATGACTATGTCTTGTCGGTAACATCACGTTGTGAACAAGAGACATGGTTATTTTGAAGCCTAGTATTGATTTGTTGTGGTCTGTGAAGTGTTTGTGACAATGACCCTCAATTGCCAAGTGACAGAAGCTAAAGAGCTGGGCACTCCTGCATCCGGATTGCCAGCACAAATTTACCTTTCTGTATCCATTGGAGAGATATTGTTTCATAAAATTAGCAATGGTTTTTGAGGATATGGGCTCTTTGTCAATAAATATGGCATCTGTGTACTTTCCCCGGCCACCTAGTTCCTATCGTGGGCTGTGAAAACGTACAGAAATTGATGAATTAGATTAGACTACCAGCCGAAAATATATCTATTGATGATCTGTATCCGTCGTAACACCCTGCCACTCATCCAACAGCTTGAGCGTACTACTAATCTTCTCTCGAATGGCAGGTGGAGAGTCCGAGCCCAAAGCCACGCGAATGGGAACTTCCCTCCCCTCTGCGATGCCGCTCTTCGTCAAAATATCAACTATCACTTTGGATCCCTTCACCACATCGCCCGGTTGGCTGTTGTTCACCCTATCCAACATTGCCCTCATCTTTCCGGTGGCCGTCTCTTCGTATTCCTTGATAATCTTCTCACTCTTGGTTTGTGCACCAGCATTAAGAAAACCTGTGCGAAAGTATCCTGGCTCGATCACCGTCACAGCAATCCCCAGTGGGGCCAGTTCAGCATGCATAGCCTCGGAAATGCCACTGCATGCCCATTTGGTTCCAGCATAGAGAGCATAACCGGCATCACCGTGCCAGGAGCCGATACTTCCGAAGTTGGCAATGGTCCGGTGGCCAATGGTGGCGCGGATGTAAGGAAGGAAGGCTTTGGAGACATTGAGCATGCCAAAGACATTGGTGTTGAACTGATCGAAGTCCTCTTTGGGGCTGTGGCAGTTAGCAATGATGACGTCAGGGGGGCTGGGTCGCCTAAGATTCAGCTGCAACTTACGAAGTCTCTTCGACTGCGCCAACGAGGATGTAGCCAGCTGCGTTCACTAGGTGGTTGATGTAGCCATACTGCTCATTGGCCTCTTTGGCGACCTTTTCTATCTCTGCTTGGGGCGCTGTCACATCAAGCGTCATAGTCACTGCACCTTTCTCTTTCAAGTCGGCGATGCGTGATGTGCTGCGTGCGCTGGCAATGACTCTGTGCCCCCGAGAGAGTGCCTCAAGAGCCATATATTTGCCAAAACCGCTGGATGCGGCAGTAATGAACCAAACTGGTACTTGCGAAGTCATCGTGGTTATTCTTGATACAGAGTTGAGAGTAGAACGGAAGTAATGTGATCAAGATCAAAAGAAGAGCGGTTCGCCTGATGTAGAGCTCTAGAAGTTGCATTTATATCCAGAGGAAAGCATGCCTACCACTTCATATAATAGAGGCCTTATTTCCTCTATGTCCGAGTTGTTTGACCTTGGCCGAAGATGTTCGGCTGCCGACGTTGCCATTCGGGTGGTGGTCTGATATGGACGCCTAACTTTCAACATGTAAGCCTTATTTGTTACTCTTTTAGTCGGTACAGACACAGCCAAGTCGAGTAGCCTGTTAAAAACAAGGAAAATCTAAATAGAATGGAGATAACCGAATAACTCCCGCAGTTGCGACTAGAGCAGTCCCTGGGCGTCTCTCCGAGGGTACTCAACCGAAAACTTTCGGTCGTTGACCTTACGTCCGTCACTACCTAAGAATCCACTCAGTTCACCTGAATTAGCTCAACAACCCGAAAAATGACTCTTAAACGAATTATATACACAGGTTGTTGTCATGCTACCAAATATGATGCAATATTTTCTTGGTGGCGTGTCTTTGCGTCACGTGATGCTTACGTTCACACTTTCGCGCACTGTGAAACAGATTTCATGTATGTACAATAACTGGCTTTCTCCAAACAGGCTTCTGAGTTTATTCTTGAGACAATTATCTGGGTTTTCCGTCCTGAGATCATGTTCTAGTAAAGGCAATGAATACGAAGCTACGTGCCTGTATATATTTTCTAGCTATAGCTTTGATGCGCATATACATTGATGGTACTGATAGCAGCCTCTTCCACGCTGCCGTACCGCTGTCCCTGGGCTATGGTGAACAAGGAGCAACAAAACTCCTCTTTCCATTGGATGAACTCCACAAATATTCACGACCTGCTCCTGAGGTACTGCGTAAATAAAATTAACATATTTCCATCTATCACAGCCCTAATATATACATGGTCTGTTTGATACATGCATCCATAACGAGACATTGAGTATCGTAGCAGCGCCCTACCTTCTACATCACCTTCTGCCGCCCCTGATTTAAAACATGAATGCTCGTTTCGCATGTTAACTTGCCCTGTTTATTTATAAAAAAAACTCATGTCGACACTGCCAGACTTGCAGGGCATTGAGAGATGAGATGTAAATCATGGTACCTGTTGTGACATGAAGCTCTTTCTTTTCCCCAGCACTGAAGACAAATATCGTAGTTCTCGTCACACGTACAGCAATCTGTTGACGAGTGTTAGTAAGCGGGTGTGTCTTTGCGCTGGTGATCAAACTTACGAAGATAGAGACTTTTCTCTAGCATATCGCAAGAACAATTGTCGCATACGAGATACGTCCTTTGATGGATAGTGTACCTTGGGCAGTTTTCCAGAGCAGAAAAGGCTTGCTTCAGCCCCGGAATGACTTGAAGATCGCTATGCCCGTGGAAAAAGCAGCCCTTCCCCTCGTCTACACAAGATTTACACACGTTGATGTGCAAACTGTAAGAACGACCAGACTTCGCATCTTGCACTGTCTTGTCAATTTCAACGCACTTCTTGCACACTGAGGTAACAACTGTAAGTAAAAACCTGATGACGTGTCGGAGGTGGTGCTTACTGAAATGATCTTCTGAGGCAGAACAGCTTTTCAAACAACGGTCGCAGAACGAGGTCAGAAACCCTGCCATCGTATCCTCGGCCGAGTATCCATCCATCGCATACTCTTTGTATGGTTGTTTCATGCGAAATGCAAATTTTCGGCTCTTAACGAATTCCCATTCAGCGGCAACTCGTGATGCTCGCTCAAAGAGTTCTGGTTGTGCTTTGGCAAAGGCCGCTTCGCCATCTTGTTTGTTATTCTCTAAATTGATCTGAAGAAGCTGTTCGCGAAGGCGTGCAAGCTCTCGTCTATTGGCTTCCTTTTGCGCTGCATTGCTCGCCTGTAGGGCTTTTACTCTTCGGTCGAGATCCTCTTGGCGCTTGAATGACTTGTTGAAAGATTGCTCCTGTTGTTGCAACCGTTGATGCTGTATCTCGAACCGTTGTTGTGCCAACTTGAGAGTATTCGAGTAAGCTTCTTTCGCTTGCTGCATTTTCTTCTCATACAGGGCTTGTAGATTTGCGAACTGCCTTGCCTCTTCCGCGCGGATTTGCATCAGTTCCTCTCTGTGAACGATGGTCCGAGCTGCTTCGGTATCGTCAAATGAACGTCCATGCTTGACGATCTCCTCCTGTACTCTCAACGTGATCTTGGGTTGGGGAGCGAACCGGGAAAGGAGTCGAATGCAATCATCCCGTTGATAAGGAATCCGTTCGATTCGCGAGCCCTTGGAAACCATCTCACCCCACCACTCCCACGTGTCAGTAAGCTCTTGCTGGTGACTTCGAATGGTCTCTTCAGCCTCCATGTCACAGAAACTGAGACCGAGCACGATGTTCTTGAAGTTGTTGTTGCCGCATAATTTCTTGAACATGAGAAGATTGCGTATCTGAGAACCCCTTTGCCGAGGGATGTTCACCGCCTGGAGGTACAAAAGGCCATTCAAAAATTGACCTTTTCGAAATGATTGTGCCATCCAGCGCGCCAACTCACGGTAAACATCTTCGTCATCGCGCTGACTATCATCGAAGCCTGGTGTATCCACCAAAATATATGTGGTCCCTCCTGACTGAAAGCGATACTGCGCTATCTCTTGCGTGACTATAAGGAGTTAATATCAGTTGATCTCTCTGTGAATGACCTGAGGCATTAACTTACCAGACTCCGTGTCAGTGCTGGTACGTATGTCGCTACGCTGCGTGACACGTTTGATGAAACTGCTTTTGCCACTTCCGGTGACTCCAACAACTCCGATAACCACTTCATTGGCATTGGTGCTCCATGTAGAAGGCATTCTCACTGGATTATAGAATGTTTCTGCAGAGCATGGGGGCTCTTCAGGTATTGAAGAGAAGAACTAGGATCGCAAGGCTGAGATTCAGCCTTCCCTGAGTTGCCTCCTCGGAGGTGTCTAGTATCCCAAGAGCTGATATTCAGCGTCACACCAGCCCCCATTACCAGCGCCACAAAGGCGACTATTTTAGTAGCTGACATTCAGCCCGAAAACAAATATGCATTGTACTGCGCAATGATTGGGTTCAATAGCGGGTTATCTCTGATCCTTCGTAAGCCGACTAAGGACATACGGCTGCCTCAACTTGATGAGTGTTGGTGGTGGCAAGACATTTCAAGGCATCTGACGCCCGTATATTGTATCTCCATGCCTTCAAATCCTTTCACACTCTACAAAGCCAGCCTCATACCTGTTGGAAAAGTTAAATCTTGCCAGGCAGTCATTCCAAAGTAGCAAACATTTTCCCAGCATGGCAACCTCAAACGCCCCGAGCAACATCATCAGGTATGAAAACGATCTTTTAGCAAAGGATGGCTTCATCTAAAAGCTCTGATAGCGCCGGTGATATTATCATTCCGATAATGGGTATCACTGGCTCCGGCAAATCGACTTTCATCGCACGCTGTACCGGAAACGAAGCTGGAATCGGGCATAAGCTGCAATCACGTAAATACACACTTTTCGCTTAGAATTAATGAAATAGAGTGGGCTGTGCCTTGCTGACCTGATCCAGATACAAGCGAAGTGTTGATCCAATCCTTCAAGTACAAGGGCCACACAGTCAGACTGGTTGACACTCCGGGGTTCGACGACAGCCGCAGCGAATTCGACGATGCGCAGATTCTCAACCAAATTGCAGGGTGGCTTATGCTTGCCAGCAAACATAGCCCACCTCTAACACTCAGTGGGATCATCTATTTGCACCCAATCAACGAGGCTGGAGGACGGATGAGGGGCACAGCGAAGAATAACCTGAACATGTTTCAAGCTATGTGCGGTGATGAGCCCATGTCGAGTGTTGTCATCGCAACGACGATGTGGTCCAAGGTCAAAGAAAGCACTGGCCTGGACCTGCAAAAACAGCTGTCTGAGCGGTATTGGAACTCCATGATAGATGCAGGTTCCAAAGTCGTGAAACATGATGATACTTCGGCTTCTGCGTTGCGCATCATTGAGCACATCATAAACCGCAAGGCACAGGTGAAGATGGGGCTTCAGACGCAGCTCATAGAAGGAGGAATGAAGTTGGAAGAAACTAGTGCGGGTCAGCAGCTAAGAAGCAAGGTGATTGAGGAGCAGAACAGAGCTAGAAACAAGCTTCAAGATGCTCAGAACGACCTGGAGCAAGCTCTTAGGGACTGCGACAACACAGCAGCAAACGAGATACTCGAGCTGCAAGCGAGGCACGATGCAATGATACGAGCAAAAGACGATGAGTTAAACAGTATGAAAAGAAAAGCAGATGAGCTGTACCGGCGAACTCTCGAATCGTTGGCTGCCGCCGAAAAGGAGAACGCGCGTCTTCAAGAGGAAGCAGAAGAGAGTGTAGCTGCAATAAAGAAGCAGATTGAAGTCGCGAGTAAACAGCAGTTGCAAAAACAAGACCAACCTCCGCCGAGCTACAGCAGCCAGAGTGGCTACAGCGGTGCAAGCTTGGGGAGTCGTGACCCTATAGCTGAAATGCAGCTGCATTTGCAAGAGAAGCAAATAGAGGCGGAGCAGCGCAGGCAGGACGCGCAGATGCAGACTCTGTATCATTATACCTCGACGGACATCGCGAGGCGACAGCTTGATGAAGCTAAACGGGGCGTGAAGTGGGGTAAGACTGGTGCAGTCATGGGCACTGTCGCAGCTGCGGCTGCAGTCGTGTCTTGTACCATCATGTAACGCTTTAATTTAGTTTCTGGATTGATGTCTTCTGATCAATGCATTGAGGTTGTATTGGAGATGTACATAGATCGAACTGATTGACGGTGACACAGAGTACAATTCCCATTGGCTTTAGAACAATAGATCTCTGTTATCTTTAACGTCTTCTATAGGCTCTGAAACTTTGATCTCGTGGGAAAAGTCTTTTTGGTCATTCTACGGGACCAATTCTTCCGGCTCCTCTAACTTTCGTGGAGGATACACTTGTTCATTATGCTTGTCAGCGAACCAGATCCCATACTCGTACTTATCGGCAACTGTAAGCTCCTCTCCAAGATATCTAGTGCCTTCGAGAAAATCTAGAACCGCATCTCTACTTTCTTTATACCAGGCTTCAGCTTTGGAACGCCACTCCCCAACTACATCGTGAACCAACGCTAGAATCATCCACTCCGCATTTCCTTCCCTAGCAATGGGCGGATGCTCGTTTGGCTGGGCCCCCTTGCCTGCCCAGCGGTAGACCGCCGCATTGATTTTCGGCCATTGACAGACGATTTTGAGATGAGCCTCGAGCTTTTCTGCTATAGTAGCGGGATCTTTGCCCGGAGTCATGTCCGGTCGAAGGACGTTTATTCTGATCATGAGCGTGGGATACGGGAAACAAACTATCTCATCCGAAGATCTCGGAGATCGGATTGCATCGTTTACAGCTTCGTATACGGCGAACTTGGCATCGACGATGTCAAAGACCATTGCTTCCTTGTCATTGCCTTTGTATCCAACTGGTTTCTCAAGCTCTCCAAGAGGCCTAGTTTGTTCCAAATTCAGCTTCCGACTGATGCTGTAGTACGGCTGACTCTTTAGGATGTTGATGTCACCCACGAGACATGCGTACAAGTAGGCAGGCTGCATACCTGGTTTCTCTTCGTGCGAGTAACCACTTTCGTCCTCGGGTGCGGTACCACGTATACAGACATCGACTTTGGCACCAGAAGAAGCATCTGCGGGCATGTCGAAGAGATCCTTGAAATGTAACCTAGTCCAGCGCTCGAACGTCTCGGCGTTTTCTTGGTTCGGAGAGCGGAGGCGTGGGTGTGTGAGGAGCAAGCCGGGTACGGGAGTTATGGAACCCATGATTTAATTGATCAGAGCAAACGAGTAAAATAAAGGAGTCTTATAATTGGAAAGTTCTCAGCTTTGGAGAGAGACTAGTGTGGTCGTGGAGACGAATTCTTCTTTGGATATTCCTATGAAGAGGAAGGGATGCTTTGAGAGTGCTCATGGTAACAAAACGTTATTTGGATGTTGAAAGCGGGGAATTGAAAAGGAAACCTTAGGGTGATGCCAGAATCTGTGAGATTCGTTCGTTTCGTTACACATGATCTTACTTTTTCTGTCTCATGCATTAGCATACGCACTTGCTCAGTGACGGAAAACGAGCGTTGGAGTCCCGGACTTGCAGTACTCGGCACGCATATCCTGCGCGGTGCTGCGGACGAAGTGCATATATCGCTCATTCCATATTTAAAAACAAAGCAAGATGAAGGCAAACCTGACACGCCATCTCGGGTATATTGAGAAGCCCCTCGGTTGATCTGTCGTCTTCTCTGACCACCCCACTGCATGGTCTCTTATATCCAAACAGAGAATTTTCATCACAATTTGACATGAGTAAGATAGACTAACGGCAAAGTACCAATGCACAGAGTGTATTCGAGAAGAGAAAAGGCGCTTTTCGCAACGCACATGACCGATCAGCATGCCATTTGCAAGCCACCCACTTCACCGTCTCGGAATCTCGGAAACAATGCATATCGCAAACTCTGGCGCAATTTCCTAAATCAGACAAGACGCATTCACGCACTTTGGCAGAGAAACGAGAACAGAAAAAGAAACCAGATGTAGCGACAATCACGCTCACCTAGTATCTCAACCAGACACAACATAGATAGACGTACGCAACAGAACAGCACTCGCCGTCATTATTCAACACCCAACAGTCCTTCACCAACAGAACCACAGTCCATCATCTCAATCTACTTCAAGCACTCAGAATCCCTTCTTAACACTTTGAATATGCCTTTACAACTATCCACCTACATAGTAATGTACACATCCATCCACTTTGAATTTCCATTCTCCCTTAAACCATATCAACACAACACAACCCCAAATCACCTTCAACCCACCGGGAAAAAAAGGGGGGAAGGGGGATATACATACTACGAAAAGCCACCACCACATCGTCAAACACTCCACGCAGAACCAAAGCAAAAGAAAAAGAAGAAGTGAAGGCTCCAAATACTCTTTGCAATGCGACAAAAAAAACTCCCTCATGCCTCATTTTGCCATGTTCCCCAAAATGAGCTATGTGTAAAAAAAAGATAAAGACAATAAGGCCGAAAGAGGTGGGATAAGGTGAAGAAAGGAAAGAAAAAATTTTCTCTTCGCTGACTTCCCATCATGCCTAGCACTCCAGATGCAAAAGTCACCTTCCACACTCCCCAAATCCCCTAGCTGCCACAGCACTACTCCACCGCCGCCCGCAAATCCCGATCAATCAACCAAGAGCAACTCTAATTCGTTGCTTGCCTTGGCAAATGCAGGAAAATGGTACACTTTTCAATCTCGACATCGTCCTTCTTCGCCGCCACCGCATTCCCGTTTTCATTCTGCTCTTTCCGCTCCTTCTCGGCGATAATCTCGACTTCAATGCGGTTGACGCCGCCGAGGAGCTTAGCCTCGAAGAGCGGCTCGCCCTTTTTCTTTCCGCCTTCGTAGCCGGGGCCGGGCGTGGCCCCGTTAATGCCTGCGGTGACGGGGACACGATTGGCTTCGAGGGTTTTGTTGCCGTTGACGGTGACGAAGAGGCGGTACATTCGGTTGGTGAGGGCGATGGGGATCTTGGGGATGATTTGGATGTAGGAGTGGGTGGGGGCGACGACCATGGTGGCGCTATATGTGGTCTTTTGTGTGTTGGCAAAGATGTTGACGGACCATGGCTTTGTTGCACTGAGTGCAGGGTGAGTGTTGAGTGAAATCTTTGGTATTAATGCCTCGTCAGGACCTGGACAATCGTTAGCAAAAGCATCAGACGCCGAGACAAAGTGTACTTACTCTTCAATGGAACTTTTCTGAAGCAATCAACTCGCGGTACGGGAGGCGCATGGTAACTCTGTGGCTGTTGAGGGGTGTAGTGGCCATTCTGCAGACCAAGACCATTCGGATGTGGGCTGCCACTCCCCGGGCGGGACATGTTCTGTGGTGGAGCCATGTTCGGATGCGGTGTTTGTGCTGGAACACTAAGCCGTGAGCTGTCAGGCACTGTGCTCGCAGGCCTTATTGCGCTCAACGCCGGAGATTGTACGTCTTGTTTGACACCGTTGACTACAGGAGGAGACCCTGCAGTTCTGCTCTGGCTAGCGGACAATGGAGGATTTGTTGAAGCGCCGCCCTTGGACCCGGTGAATGGATTTGTGGATGCTCCAGGCGTCCCTGCTTCACCTGATGCGGCTCGTGACGACCGATTACCCATGCTATTGAGCACATGTCGTTGTTGTCGTAAAAGGGCATCATTGTCGACAATGACACCTGGTGTTGCGGAATCGCGAGCGCTTGGCGTATTAGGTTCTGATCCTGGACTTGGCTTCAGCTTGAGCTTCAGTTGCTGTTTGGGAGCTGCTGATGCTGTGGACATGTTGAGCTTGAGCTTCGGCTGTGTTGGCTCGTTGACCTTTGATTTGGCCTCTTCGAGTTTCTTGTAGAAGATTTCCTATGCGAGTCAGTGGAGAGCCATGTTGGTATTGATGGGTTAGTGTACCTCGAGCTCCAACGAAAGGTTGTAGATGTCGCTGCCATCTTCGTTGTAGATGCGAGCGTTCTTCCAGATTAAGCTAAATGCACTCTCAAAAGCGTCCCAGCTTTTGAAAAGGGTATGGCCTGTGGGAGCTTCACGTCCAACAACACCGCGAACCTTCTTCTGTATCGCAGATAGTGACATGGGATCCTTGATCAGCTGGTAGTAGTCCTTCAAGCTACGCGATGGGAGATTGTGGAAGGGAATGAATATTTGTAGGCCTTGGCTGAAGGGGTGTTAGCATTGGCTCAGTGCAATCGAAGCATGTCGCTTACTCCTCGTAATCAATGATCTCGCGCACAATCTGCTCCTGTGCCTGCTGGAATGTTTTGCCCTCGTAGTCTGAGCCATCGTTGTCGTCTGGTGCGGCAGAGGCTGATTGTCGCAATTTTGACGGGGCTGGTGTAGCTGATGCTGCAAGGGCGGCTGCCCGTCGAGGACGTTCAACGGTTTCCTGGGTAGCGGGTGTTTGTGGGGCTCTGGGTGTAGACGTAACGCGGGGCGACGGCTTTGACGGAGTAGAGTTGTCTTCACCAGGGATAGGTGTAGCTACTGCGACGTAGTTGCCATCTCGGTATGCCGGGTTGTGCTTGACCATCCAGTTCGAGGCGGTTTTGCGGAGGCGCTCGGCATCTTCGTATATGACAGACTTCTTGTCGTTGTATGTCTTTGCATTGTTGACGAGCCGTTTACAGTCGCTCTCGACTTGAGCCAGGCTAGAGTATTCTCCGTTGAGCAGTTTTTTCTGAGGGGCCTTGTGTCAGCAACTACGCGCAACAGTGTATGGATAACCACTAGGAGGATGCGGTGGTGACGTTGTATTCGTATTGGAGGAAAGACGCATAACGGGCATGTGGAAGAGCAGGCAGGTGGAGAGCGTACCTCGATGGTGTCGATAGCAATAGGCAGCTTGGTGAATTCGTAATATTCAGGCACTTCGTCCTAGATACAAATGTTAGCCCATGCTGTGGCAGAAGCGCAACCAGAACGTACCCTGTCTGGAAGCGTGAGGAAGTGAACTGCAATGGGTCGTCCACTATAGGCCGTTAGCAAGAATCCTGGAAGACGGGCTCGCTGGAAAGCATGGGAGCTGTCCCCTGCAAGACCAAGGACAAAGGGAGAGCACGCACGTCTTATCCTTTGCCTGCCTTAAGCTGTCGAGGAACTTCAAGCCCGCCGTAGTCGTCGATTCTACCGTCTCCGAGTTCGCATTGGTTTCGGCCTGCACGCAAGCGGTTCGCAGTCAGCATTGATTCACCAGCCATTCTGGCGTGTTTCCCTTTTTCCCGATGCATCGCCGGCGTGCGCGTGGTGTTTTGGGAGCGCGGAGCGGCCGACGGAGGTGTTGGTGGCCTGCTCGTCGAGCCGCCCAGGTGTCGCGCGCTCTTGTCCAAAGCCCATCCCGCATCGCGACCGCGACGCATCGTGCATCTCCAGAACACACTACCGGCCATGCATCGACTCTCCACCATGGACTGCACGTACCGGCCCTTTTTGTCGCTTCGCAGGACGATTGTCGTGCTCGGCCGCAGCGGTGCTTGCGGCTTTCCGCTTGGCCGCACTCTCCATTTCGGGTACTTTTGGGATCGCGTAGTCTATCCGAGCCAGTTGCAGAAGGTCTCAATGCGAGTAGAGATCGTGGCGGCGGTGCAGTGAATTGCGCGTTCGGTCGACAACCCGGTGGACGCGCCGCAGTGTCAATCTAGGGTTCTCCCGACTTCGCCAAGAACGGCGCACGAGCCAGGCTGCGCATCACCGTCGTGGTGGGAGACATCAAGCTGGAGCAGCAACAACACAGCAACACATCATGTCCGCAAATCAGACCGCAAACGCTGAAATGACCATTCAAGAGCTACTAGGTGGTGAATCCTGGCTGCTGTCTCTCAGGGGTATACAGGGAACAATGAGACCCTCCGCTAACACTGCAGCAAACCCAACGTGTATTTGCCAGGACAGCTTGGAAATAAGAGAAAAGACTGCCCGCCAATAGACTCTACTTGCTTCCAGACTCTCCTAATGATGCCTTCTTCTCAAACTCTGCTCGCGCCTCCTGCTCCTTCATCTCTCGCACCTTGGCGAGTACAACCTCGCGGAAGATGGCTCCTTTGGCGATTCTGCTCAGACGGCCGGGTCCCTTGCCTGTGCCTGTTGTGTCCTTGTTCTCTAGGCCCTTGTCTCCTGAGCGTCCGGAAATGGCCTCACCTGCAGCCTCGCGGGCGTTGGCAGGAACGTCGGCCTCTCCAGGGACGTCTTCCTCCTCGTCTTCCTGCATCTTGAGTGCTTCGATGCGGTTTGCCAGTTTGACCAGTTCGATACCGCGCCTGAGACGGGCCTTGGCGGCGTATGCCTTGATCTCCGGCACCAAGTTGTGGTCGGTGGCGGTCTTTCCGCTGAGCCATACGTGCTGGAGGGCAGCCTGCAAATGTCAGCCATTGATGATGTACTAGAGAGTCTTTGCTCACCTCGCTCGTCGGTCGCTTGCTTGGGTCGGGCTCCAACAGCTTCTTGATGAATTCCTTAGCCTCCGGGCTTACTTCCTTCCAGTAGCGCTCGTGGAAAATGACGCGACCGTTCTTGCATTCCTCGATCAAGTCGGCCAGGTTTTCTGACCGGAATGGTGAGTATCCGCAGAGCAATGTGTATGTGATGACGCCCATGGACCACATGTCGACGGGCTTTCCGTGGCCCTTCTTGAGCATCACTTCAGGCGCCGCATATCCGAACGAGCCGGCCATGGTTGTCAAAACTTCGGTCTTGGAGTCGAGCATCTTGGCGATACCGAAATCAGCGAGCACGAGGGACGAGTTTTCGTCACGCGTGAGGTAGAGGAGGTTCTCTGGCTTGAGATCTGTGTCGAGTTAGTATGATGGTGGCAGTCCAGCCAATGTATAGCCTACCTCTGTGCACCACATTGTTCTGGTGGAGGTAGTTGACTGCATCCAGCACCTGCCGAATTGTCTCGGCAGCATCCTTTTCTGTGAACTTTCCCTTTTCGCAGATGCGGTCGAACAGCTCGCCGCCGGTCGCCAATTGAGTGACAATGTAGTATTTGTCCTGGGTCGTGTTAGCTTGCTGACTCGCTCGGCGTGGGCGGTTGCATGCGCACCCTTGATTCGAACCAGTCGTGAAACTTGACAATGTGCGGGTGCTTCATGCGCTGCAGCATCTCGAGTTCATCGTAGACCATCTGCTCGTTTCCGCGGACATTCTTCTTCAGGATGATCTTGACGGCGACCTTGCCCTCAGGGCAGTCGGCCTCGCGGACGATACCATATGTTCCCGCACCCAGCGTCTTTCCGAAGCGGTATCGAGACCTGCAATTGGCATGTTCAGTACAGGCACCAGAGCACGCGGGTAGTGGAGAGCACGCACTTGCGGTCGTAGCTGTCGGGCTGGCCGTGCAGCTTGTTGAGCATGTTTGTCACTGGAGACGCGGCTGGTCAGTGAAGCCACCCAGGGCGCAATGGGGGGAAATGGGCACACACTCATGATGGGCGAGTCGGGGTGCCGTTATACGACTGCGACAGGCGTGTGTTTGGGCTGAGGGACAGGCTCAGGAGTGCCTGTCGGGCGCGTTCAGCTGGCTGTGGGGGGCGGTTGGTGAGGGGTAGGTAGATAGCAGCGGTTATGTAGCAGGGCGTTGTCCGGAACAAAAGTAGGGGCCAGCAATGCACGGCGATGGAAAGGGAGACAGGCACCTGGCTGGGTTGGGTCAGCAGCAGCGGGAGTCCAGGGTGTGGTATTGAACGAGCTGGAGTGCACCTGGGCCAGCAACGGTGGGGTGGGGGCAGGCGCACCTGAAGGGTCGTGTCCGCCTCGCGGCTTGTGGCTGATGCCTCGTGAGGCGCAGCGCCGCCTAGCTGCCCGCCCATTGCTAGCCCACATCAGCCCTTCTATTTTTATTTCCTGAGGCCTGCAGCGCTGTATTGCCGGCCAAATCCAAATGGCCATGTTGGCAATCTCTGCTATACGCGCAGCGATAGCACGCAGTTGCATCCGCGATATCCAGCCTGGGCGGTTGGGGCCTGCCGTGCTGGTGTCAGCCGCATCACTCCACTGGGGCTCCTGTCATCTCTAGCAGCCGGAGCTGAGCATGGGCCGTGTCAATCCACTGGTAGCGCGTCTCCGTGGTTCCATTTTGTCGTGGGCATGCCGTCAGTGCATGGCGAGGAGACAAAACGTCAGTCTAGCGGGCACCTGGTCCTGTCAAACTGCCTAGTTGCCGGTATCCCGGGAACCGTCCGGAAGGGGAAGCGGGAGTGGGCGTGCGAGTGGGAGCAAGGCTGGCAGGTTTGCATGTGCCCTTCATACGTCATGCCCGTTGCGCCTACATAAAAATCAGGGTCTCAATCAACACAACATCTCATCCCATCGGCTCACTTATTATTATTCTCTACGCTAGCTGTTCCCTCTGCGAATCCCACCACTCCTCACACGACACAAACCATGGCTGTCAGCTTCCTCGCTGTCTTCGCGGGCCTAGTCGCCCTAACCGCAGCCTACTTTTACTTCTTTGGCATCTCTCCCGAACTCAAGAGAAAGATGGAGCGACAGGCCCTCAAGACCATGGGCGAAAACAAAATGTCCTACATGACAAAGGGTAAGTCGCCGTGTTCCTGCATCTCAGTGACCCTTTGACATCTACTGACGCCCTCCAGACGCCATCGACAAGGTCCCTGCCTCTGACCAAGAGAACATCAAGAGCCTCAAGAAGGGCGTCAGCAACCTTGCCGGTGGTGCTACCCAGAATCCTCTTGGAGAGCAGGCTGGTGAAGCTGCAGACACTCTTACCAGTCCTTTTACTGGTCGCTGATGCCTTCTCTCGATGCAGTTCGCGCGGTCATCCAAATTCGGGATTCAGCGACGAACTTGACCGAGAAGGTGCCAGACCAACTCCTCTGGGATGCCATGGAGAGCTATCCGAAAGCTGCGCTCGAGCGTGTCTCCACAATGACAAGCGAGACGCAGCCTGCGGTTCAGCACGAGGTCCAGGCGAAAGCGGAGTAATGGCGTAACAAAAGTTGGATGTGGTTGGATGTTCGGTTGTCCAATCGCGGCTTGGGGTGGCTCGTCTCTTTGTCCAGCGGTTCTCATGACTTTCCCACGACTCTTACGATTCTTTTGTAATAACACCTGCTATCTCATGACCCTCAATCAATCAAGATCTTGATCTTATCTCATCTCCCCTGCACCCCACCACTCCAGACCAACCAAGCCACACCTTCCCAGCACAACACAATCCCCCAAAATACCGCCTGAAACTTGCTCTTCCTCGTCTTATGCTGGAAATAATGCATGCCCGCCAATGCGCCCGGCCACCCTCCAGCCAGCGCCAGCGTCTGCAACGTCATCTCTTTAACTCTCCACTCTAAGTTCCTGGCCTGCATCTTATCATAACCGTAGAACAAAAATGTCACCCCGCTCACAGCACCTGCATATATGACAGCATACATGGGCAACTGCGATGCAGCGTAGAGCCGAATGAGTGTTGCTGCGGGGAGAACGAGCGAGGCCACGCCCGCCAGTGTTGCCGTGGTCCAGGGCCGATGGCGGGGACGCGCCCGAGGCACCATGGCTGTGTGTAGTTTCTCAGTACTCAAGTGCAAGTTTGCAGATGCATCGTTAGCTGTACAATGGCAGGTACTGAAGAAATGTGTTTTTCAAGAGGTGATGCAGGATGACTTGTACTTTGTCTTGCCGATCTCCCGTTTCGACAAACAAACGGCGCTTGTGCGAAAGAGGCATAGCGGGTTGAGGCTGTATTACTACGTAGTGATCTATCCTCCCGGCCGACCCGCAGAACCGTAAAATAGTGGCCTAGACAACGACGCAAAACCAGTCAATATTACAGAAGAATTGATATCTGTAAGTATTGGCAGTGCGATGACTCAGAGGTAAATCAGAGTGCGTGGGACCTCAAAAGAGCTTAGACTTGATAGACACCTACAGGCCTTGTACGAAAGGATATTGATCATCTACCAAGTAGCCACGGAAGCTACCCTGTAATTTTATCCGAGCATCTGGATCTGAATCAGGTCTAGGCTGCCAGTGCTTACCATTTTGATTCTATCGACTATGTCGCGACAGTATTGATTTTCCGGTTTTACCGGTCGACCGGGAGCCATCTCTCGTCATCTGGCTCAATTGCACCAAGGATTCACCGATGTTATGGGCATTGCATTATCAGAAAACCGTGAGGAAATTTATTGTATTGCTCAAGGAGTGGAGGTTGACCCAGGTATAAAATATATCTGTAGAGTACTACACGTGAACTACATTTGTTTATACTGTAAGAGAATAGGTAAAGCCTATCTCGTAATAGTTAGATGTGTCCAGTACCGCGGGGTTAGCTTTACACGGACTCTCTGCTCATATCCAGTTTAGGAATCAGATGCCAAGTGGATGTTGTGGCTCCACACAGTATATATTCGTTCATCGTTCAATTCACTTCAAACAAAATTTGGAGAAGTAGAGGCAAATCTCACGAATGATTCCATGTAGTTTTAGGGTATACAGCGGTGTAAGCGTGGAGATAGATTTTCGAAATGAGTAATAGAGAAGATAGATTTTACCATGGTATAGCAGTAGCGATTGTGAGGGGAGGCTTTAGTATTTCGTATGTTTGAGCAACCCCGACTTTCGCCCGTCCCCGCCTTTTCGCCCGCCCTAGAACCCATGACAGAACTTGGATGGATCTGTACTACCCGCTCAATATACGCGTATGATGAAGTATAAATTGTGATATTGGAGGCCAAAGTAAGGATCAAATCTAGTGATTTTCTCATTCGGATTCTCAGACTTTGGACGGCACATATTCCCAAGACCCAAGCTCAACACTATGGCAGCAATCGCCGTGAACGGAAGCCAAGTCAACATCATGACATCCCATGCCATGGACGGAAACGAAGCCACTACCGAGACATCAAACAACCCGAGCGGAACCGAACTCATCCCCATGGCAGGAGCTGCCTTAATAGGAAATAGGTTTTGCAACACAGCCTTGAGGGTCACGGACTTGGATCGTTCTATGGACTTCTATGGTGGTGTCCTTGGCTTGAAGGAACTATACCGCATCGATACAAATTACGCGATCCTTCTCTTCCTCGGATATCCCCACTCTGCTACCGAAGATACTCCACTGACCAGGCGGGAGGCAGGGTTGGAACTCGTGGTTTCAAAAGTTCGTCTCGTGTACAGATGGTAGTGCGTAAAGCAAAGCAGCAGCTGACATACACCAAAAAAAAACAGGGCCCTCATGCGAATGGCGATGATAAGAATCTTCCTTCCAGCTCGCACCTTGTCAAGCTCGCCTTCCATGTCTCAGACATGCCTGTATTTATGGAACATGTCAAAAGGCTAGGTCTAAAGGTAGTGAAGGAGGCGGGAGCCGCACATGCACCAGAGGAACTGGCGTTATTTCTAGGCTGTCCGGCGGCCGAGTTGCCAATCGACACAGCTACGTGGGAAATGCTGAAGGCGGTATGCTTTGTGCACGACCCCGATGGCTATCTTGTCGAGATCATACCGTATTAAGTACATCGGCCTTATCACTATAGCGTTAAGGAGAATAGTCAGCACTTGCGTTCGGATTGGCTGCACGGAATCTGGAAATAAACACGTCTAGATTCCGTCAAAATAAGAGCTATTACCGCCTCATTACACTTTTGACCGATATTCTTATTGACTTTTTTAGGCCTTGATTGCCGCCTGCCATGACTACGCTTACTATCGCAGTCTTTTCACGCCGTCCAAAACATGTTGTTCCTGAGATATCGCCGAGCCTTGGGCCTCACCTCAGCCCAGCATCGCTCACAGGCTCATCCTTGCAACAGCTAATTTCCGATTGACCGAAGGGCTATATATCACCCCAACATATGATATCACCAAATGGAGGAGAGAACAAGAAAAGCTTGTTTCTGGATACGAGCGTGTCGATGCACAGTTGGTTCAGAAATTAAACACTAATACTACCGTCCAAGCCACTAGACTATAATCGACTTGCAGTCAAGTTTTGTTTACTATTACGTATGCATTGTGAAGCGGGATTCACAACAACCAAGGCAAGACAACACATGATGGGGGGCGTGACGCAGCGAGACCCGTGGTTTAGACTTGAGAAAATATGTGTGATCCGCTAAATACAAGACATGATTACTCTTTCAGAGATGGCTTAGGAAAGAACATCAAGGCAGCCAAAGTACTGCTCAACGCCGTACTCGCCAGCAGGCTTCCAGAGGTCGTCCTGGGCGGAGAAGACGCAGGCGATGTCACCAACCTTCTCCTGGATGCTCTTCATGGCGATCTTCTGGGCCTCCTTGCTAGCGACGGCCTCGCCATTAGACTCGCCTTGAGAAGGCCAGCCAATCTCGCTAATGTATGCGCCCTTGGCAGCGGCGTCAGGGCACACCTTGGCGGCCTGCTTGAGTTGTTGGGCGGCGAAGTCACCGGCCATGTCAGCGCTGACGGACGAGGTGAAGTATGGCTGGACCTGGCAGGTGAAGACGTCAATGTGGTCGCAGAGAGCAGCACCCATCTCCTCCCAGATGTTAACGGGCTCGGTGGTGGTAATGGGAATAGACTTGGGGAAACCAGCGCCCTGGAGCTCCTGGCGGACGTGGTCAATGTAGGAAGCAAGTTCCTCGGGCTTGCAGTTGCCGTTGAACATGCACTCGTTACCGACGATGAACATAGCGGCAGAGTCCTTAGGAGCCTTTTCCTTGATGTCCTGGAGCTGCTCGTCGGCGTACTGGGAGAAGCAGCCCTTGCCGTCTTTGCCACCAGCCTCGAGGAAGATACCGTAGATGATCTTGAGTCCGTACTTCTGGCACTCGGGAACGACGTACTCGAAGACACCGCAGTCAGTGCTGTAGGCACGGATAGTAGTGAAGCCGAGATCGGCGATCTTCTTGATATCGCCGGCAATCTCGTCAGCGGTCTTGCACTGGCCAGACTGGGCGTAAGGGGTGTAAGTAATGGACCACTTGTTGCCGTTGGTTACAATGTTGCCGTTACCAGAGGGGGCAGATGGCTTGGGCTTGTCACTTCCTTGGGAGGGAGTGGGCTTTCCGCCGGATGGGTAGGTGGCGGGCTTGGACTCCTTAGGAGGCTGAGAAGCAACTGGGTAAGTAGGGTAGGAAGGCTGGCTCTGCTGGGGGACAGCGGGGTAGCCAGGCTGGCTCTGCTGGGGGACAGCGGGGTAGCCAGGCTGGCTCTGCTGAGGAACAGCAGGCTTGCTTGGTTGGGGAACGGAAGGGTAACCAGGCTGACTCTGCTGGGGAACGGGGGCAGGTCCAGTGGGACTGGTGGTCTCCTCAGTGCAGGAGGTGGACTCGGGTACAGTAGGCTTGCTCTCCTGGGGAACAGCCGGCTTGCTTGGCTGTGGAACAGAAGGGTAACCGGGCTGGCTCTGCTGAGGAACAGCAGGCTTGCTTGGCTGAGGACCGGTAGGGTAGCCGGGCTGGCTCTGCTGGGGAACGGGGGCAGGTCCAGTGGGCTTGGGAGTCTCCTCAGTGCAGGAAGTGGACTCCGGGACAGCAGGCTTGCTCTGCTGAGGGACAACAGGGTAGCCGGGCTGGCTTTGCTGAGGAACAGCTGGGTAGACGGGCTTCGAGACCTCTGGGACGGGAGCTGGGGCAGAGGGCTTGGGGGTCTCAGGGGTGGCCGTGGAGTAGTGAGAAGCTGGCTGCCCTGTGGGATGTTAGAAGACTGGTCCTTCCTTTCAGCTGCTGACTCTGTGGAAACACTAACCTGGTGTCACGTAGACGGTGGTGTAAACCGTGCAAACATCGGCCTGAGGAGCCACAGGGTACTCGTGGCGGCGCTGATGGAAGCCAGCGTGGGCCTTGTGCTGAGAGGCGAAGACCGACCCGACGAGGGCAGCGGCAACGAAGGAGTACTTCATCTTGGATGCAATAATAGTCTGGTAGTAGCTAGGGGGTTAGGGTGTTCGTCCGCTGAGCGAGTGAAGCGGGTAATATTAGGATATAATACGTATAATGAGTGACGGGGCACAAAAGGCCAAAGAATTACTTGTCAACGAGGCGATGCGTAACGAAAAGCCTTGCGTAACGACAAGAAGAAGAACTCAAAATCGGCTGGACAGCCAGCGCTTTTGAGTGATGGCCCATGGCCTGTGAGCCAACCAGGCCGTGGGCCGCTGTGGCTCAAAAGGCATTAGTTAGGGGTCTTGGAAATTACTACGGCTATTGCTGTACAAGAAAGGCATGGACATCCTGTGACCGGCTCTATTGAGTTCCCAAGTTGTCCCGAGCGGAAATGACATCTGGGGTACGGCGACCGTGTTGGGTGGAGTGCGGATCGGCTCTAGCATCGGATGCGGCCAAGCGCCTTCACCCTGAGCAGCACGACCAAGTGCATCACTACGAGCACAAGGCTGCCACTCTTACGCGCGCAGCCCTCTTGGATCTCACGAACCCTTGCGCATCAAGAAACACGTTGCGCCCTTCATCTTCTTCTTCGTCGTCGCCACAGATGGATCCCTCACCGCCTGGTCGTCCCGCTCCGGTGCTGACGGCTCACCAACGGGCACCTCATCAAACTGATGACATTCCGGGATAACGACAGTGACACGCAGCATTCGCGCGTGGTTAAGTCTTGTGCATCTCACAAGGACAAGGCGGAACCATGGTCACAGCGCTAGCTAATATGCAGGAACCGAACGTTCTGCGCAGGGCGTTGCTTTCCTGACCGCTGTTTAATTGGCCGAGGTTCGTATTCATGACATGGGGCGAAGACGGTAGTGGGGGCCTGGGGGCGTGCCCCCCTTTCTACGACTCAATGCCACACAGAAATAGTATTCCCGCTATCGATGATGGACGTTGCTAAGCTCTTGGGGCAAGGATGTCTGTTGCGCTGAAACCTTATTATACATTTGTGCGAGCAGATGCTCTGCAACTGAGAGGCTGCCAGAAGTGAGATCGACGCATGCAGCCATTCCCACGCCGCGGAACCAGATGCGATGCAGACGGTTCGTCTCATGGGTTAGCAGCTGAGTGTGCTTGTATCGACAATGCCATTCTTCCTTGTTGTCGACCATGTGCAACACGGGTCAGCCGACCATGGACCTGTACCGCAACCCCAGGCACGGTCTTGTTTCGTCGCGCTAGGGACTTGTTAATTGACACGAGACTGGCCAGCTACTACTCGACAAGTATCGTTATACTAGTATATTAGTAAGGTGTACACTACAATCATCAAAAGAAGTTCACTACACATGGCCTGACATGTTGCTGACACTGCTGGCTATTATTGCATCAATCGTATTCGTTGCTGAGAGGACATGCAACCCTATAGAAACAGATATTATACACTCATGATTACAGCGACATCAAGCTCTCATCGGCAGTTTCAAACTGACTTCCCGCCCTCACTACGCCTTGACACTCTCTGGCCCATAATAGTGTGCTTTGAACATATCGGAAAACTCCTTTGCCCCGTTTCCACTGAAATGCCCTTCCTTGCCCCTGGCTGTCTTGATCGCTGCCTTTGTTGATCGCGGGAACATTTCCTCCTCATAATCCTTGATACCATCTTCCAGGCTCTTCTCGCCCTTGCATACCTTGACTATCTCCTGTGCCAACACGTAGGCATCCTTCATAGCGACATTGACTCCTTCACCAGCAAATGGGGTGAAGACATGCGCTGCGTCTCCAATGAGTGTGACGCCTGGGCGACGCGGCCAACGGAAACCTATCGGCAGCTCGTAAAGACGGCGAAGCTCCAGATTATCGTTGCAAGACAAGACCACGCGCTTCAGGTCCCCATGAACATGCGAGAAGTGGCGCTCCACATACTGCTCCAGTGCTGAATCTTTCTGTGTCCAATCGATACCGCAGGTCTCAAGGAAATCTTCCGGTACCCTCAGAGAAGCATATGTCCGCAAGCTACCGTCGCCCTGCCGCTGAGCCTGAACAGCGCAGCCATCCCCAAACGCCATCATCGAGCCCTCCCCAGCATACTTGAGCAACCAAGCATCCGCCTTGATATCGTCACGAGTCAGCACAACCATCGAAATACCAGAGTACGCTGGCATCTGATCCGACAGCGCCTTGCGAACCTTGGACCACGCCCCGTCACCTCCAACCACTAGATCCGACCCGTACTCCGTCGTCCCATCCGCAAACAACAAGTCGTACTTGGCCTCGCCCTCCTTGGACGGCACCACCTCTTTCAACTTCTTGCCAAACTGGACTTTCTCCTGCTCCAGCCTCTCAAACATTAGCGTCGCGAGCGCCATACGATCAATCTCGGGCCTCGAATCGAACACCGCCTCGCCTTGCTTAGCCTCCTGCTTGTCGCCCTCGTTCTCATCCCAGAATACCTCGCCCGTTATGAGGTGAACTACCTTCATCACGTCGCTCTCTGGCCGAGCATACTTCTTGAATTCCTCCCATAGATCTGCTTCTTTGAGGGCGAGTTGCCCTGTTTGCGGGTGCAGATCCAAAGACCCGCCTTGTGTGCGGAGAACAGGTGAGGCTTCGTAGACTGTGAAAGGTATGCGGTGTTTTCGGAGGATGCAGGCTAAGGCTAGGGAGGCTGGGCCAGCGCCTATGATGCTGATCTTGGGGTGTGGAGGCGATGCCATGGTTTGGTCGCTTGATGGTATGGTTTTTATGGTTTGTGTCATCCAATGAATCTGGATTCGGTGAAGAAGAGGTAGAATGTAGTAGAGATGAACGAACTGGTGTTTTTGTTTCTTGAAAATTTGAGCAAAAGAATTTTTCTCTGCGTAACAAAGTAACTGTAAGGAAGCTTCCCTTCAAGTCGAGTTGGTACAGGAACAATATCTTTTCTTCCTCCCCACTGCGCTATTTAAGTATTTCTACTCTATCTTTCCTCCAAACTATTTTATTTCTGCCTGGATACTCATCGTCACGTGAGGTTTCTTCTCTTGCAGCAGCCTGAACGATATCCGGCGCTTGTCGGGTACTTCGCTCATTAGGAAAACGCGAACTGTATACCGACATTCTGGTCTCGGTGCCGAGCGGTCTGTTGTAAAGTCCGAGGGAACGCTAATCCGATTGATCGACTGCGCCACAGACAACGTACGCCTCATGTGTGGTTATTTGCTCTATTGTAGTACATACTGGCGCCTAGACTACGCGTAATACATTCTTCAAAGTTCAAACATAGCGGTCACCACTGCATTCAATATGGTGTTGTAATCTTTGATTACTCAAGGTACAGCTTACACTGTATTACAAAGCGGTAATACGAGTGCCGTACATGAATCTGTCCTTGCTTGATGCAAACCTTTTATTCTTATCACTCAGAGGTATTGATGTTGAAAAGACAGAGAAATGTGACGGATAGAAAACCATGGCCCAAAGAAGCGGTTCCAAGTCGGTGATGTGCCTGAAAGTCACGTGCTGGCTGCCTGACAAACGTCACCAGCTCGATATTTGGGGTCTGCAAGGATTGCTTCTTGAATTAGTCGGAATTACTTCCCCAACAAGTCCCGAGTCTTTAACTATCATCCCTGCTATACTTGGGCAAGTTCTCTGGCGGTGTGCACTTTTATTGTGATTACATCTGATCAGTAATGGGCTTAAGGGACCCTCGCCACAGCGCATTTGGACTAGGTGTATAAGCAATCCTATGCTCAGAGTACCCAGCCACGTTGAGGGAGCGGGCCACAAGCTTCCGCTGCCCAATCGTGTGAATTACGTCGTGTTGTTGGGTCGTGCTCTTCAGGAACCACAATTCCTGGGAAAACCCCAACAAGTCTCGACTCCCTCGGGAAGAAATCCACGTCATTGGACCCTTAATCGGCAGGCCTATCAAGTCAGACCTAGACCCAAGCCTCGTCGATTTTTCCCCAAACCAGGCCTTTTGGATGCCAACGGAATACTGTGGACTGCGTTTCCAACCCTGACTTTTACAGCGTCGAATGTAGCGCTTGGCGATTCAAGGTACGTGCTTGTGTCAATGTTTTGCACGAGGGCTGTCCATTGGGCATCAGGCTCAGCCAAGTTCCAAGCTATGCTGACGTGGAAATATTGCGAATAATCTAGAGGCTGGGGTTCATTCTTGTCGACTTTCCTCCTCTTTGGGCCACGGTTTTGGTCGACGTCTTCCATCGGGCCGTCTCCTGCACCACCGGTATACAGACCAGGATGACCGGTATCTGCAGCAGCTTGGTTACAAGCACGCAGTAGCCTGTTGAGCTCATCATTCTCTGGCCGCTTGATGCTGAGGACCAAGAACCAGCGATTGCGCTCAAAGTTGGGCACCCATTTGAGGCCCTGAAACTCGAAGGTGAATGCGGGCACGGCGCTTCGTCGCAAAGAAGCGCTCAATGTATCGACAAATGTTTCTCTGTCGTCAGTCTTGATTTGCAAGGTTCGCGATAGCGATAAATGTAGAGGCAACGGCACACCCAGGTCCGATTGGAGCGAAGGCTTTATGTCTGGTATTGGCAGCTTCTTAATGCGTTTAGTGTTTGCAAGTTCAAGTGAGTTCTTCACGTGCTGTATCAAGCTGTGCAAGGCATGGGACTCAGCCTGTGTCGGTATCCCTCCAACAGGTTAGTTGGTCTGCTATGGGTGCTGCTCGTGATGCCGTGCTCGTGAGTATCCTTACACTCTAGGTAAACGTGACTGGGCCAGTTGCCCTCCACATGAGGGACAGCGCGCCGACGTCCGCCATGTAGGTCTGGATTGTCGCTAGTGCTGACGCGGGCATTTGTCGCGTAGAGGTCGTGAAAGGCGGGCGGGAGTGGTGGCAGAGTATTTGCGTCGGTGGCTCCATCGCTGCTGGGCCTGCGCTTGGTAGCCGCAGGCTCGGCGGGGTCGACGCGGATATTATCTTGCCCTGTCTCGTCGTCGTCGGAGGCAGAATCCGGATAAGCGACGAGGGCCATGGCGGGCTCGATCACAAGAGAGTGAAGGATCACCGCAGCTGTCGTCACTCGTGGATAGGGCCAAGTGTGGCCCCCACTTTAAGCCTAGCGCATCCGCATGACGTACGGCAGCGATTGGGCCGCGTTTGCGCTCACCAAAGAGGTTGCCAAAGAGAACTGACGCAGGGCCGCGACTGAGCCGCCATGACATGTATTGTGTCTACGCGTCCCACTGCATGCGAGGCCTGCTCACCCAGGCATTTATCAGCCGGGCCTCCCCTTCGTGTCCGGTGCTCTTGTTTCCCATCTTCCCTCTTCCATATCACACCTGACATTTCACCCTCATCCTCTCCCACTCACTGAATTGTATCAAGTCCCCGCCTGCGATTTGGCAACACATTACCACAATGGAAGCCGTATGTCATTTTGTCCATTCGAGCGGATACACATACTGATTTTGCAGGCACATCATGCACTGATTGATCCTCTCATCGAGCCAGACCCGAGCGAAGAGACTGGACTCAACAGCCACTTCCGGTCGACTTTTGCGCCTGCAGCTCCAATTACTCCGCCTGGATCCGCTGGACACCCCAAGGAGCAGCCATCTGTCAGCATTCACAATACCGGCAGCTCCGTCGAAACCAACCCATATCGTCGCTCTAGGGCTGCGTCAGACACCAAGGGCATGTCGCCCTCGGCGACGCACTACGGACAGACTTCATCGCAGAGCAGGCGGTACGATTACCCGTCCCCTCCCAGCTCTGCCAGCCCCAACCGCAGCCGGTTCCCCAACAATTACCGTGCCGAAGCCCTCGGATCCCTAAATGAGCCCAAGCCACGACGAGCCAGCAACCCACCGCCATCCACCCTCAACAAAGATGAACTCTCCCGGAAAAGCTCGCTGAAAGCGCGTTACCCAGGTGACAAGTCCCACAGACCGCTCGACCAGCTGCGTCACGATGAAAAGGTTGCACACCGAGCTCCACATCTTAGGAAAAAGAACTTCCAGGGTGCCGACGTCATCGACCGGCTCGATAAGGCGAGCATTGGTCGTTACCACCACGAAGGTCCCTACGACGCAGCCAGCATTGCCCGCAACAGAGTGGAAAAGTACAGTCCCCTCGCGGCTGTTAAGGATTCCAACGAGGAGGCACTGAGAGCCACCCCACGTGAGAACATTATCGATTCTGTGCAGAGACACCGTCCTCTCGAAGGAGTCGCCAACATTCCCCCGGGTATGGCGGATCGTTTCGGAAGGGTTCTCGATTACGAGGAGGGAGCCGACCTGCAGCGTGAGCCTGGTGGTGATTATCGCCGCTGGCCTGGTGTGGTATGTTTTGCTTTGTCTCCGCCCCAGAAAAACGTCTACTAACATGTCGTAGCAATACCACCCTGATGACCTCAAGGGCAAGGGCGAGCCATCATTTACGATTGAGAGAGCCCTCAAGGAACACAAGCGTACCGGCGACAGCGGAACCGAGATGAAGACGCGCAGCCACCGCGCCCGCAGCGCAGGCAACCTCGACAGTCCCCAAGCCATGGGCATTAGCAGTAGCAACAATGGCGAAAAGAGCATGGGAAGTGCAATCAAGAGACGCTTTGGTAGCATCCGTCGTCGCAAGCACGACGCTGATGCTTAAAGCATTTGATTCTCCCCACGCCCAAGGCGCTTCGATGAAATTCCTCACGCACACATCATGCATTGAGTTTCCTTCCCGCACATTGAGCGAACGTTCGTCCAAAAGAAATTGTACCAGATCAAAGAACGGGCTAGAATTCCCGGAGTTTTTCTCATTTTATCTTCTCTTCATTTTCTTTCGGTCGAGCATAGAGGTCTACTGTCAGCGACGCAATGTGTCAGCAAAGCATACCCCTCAGTACGATTTCCTTATATTTCTCTCGGGTAGTTCGGCGCATGTTGGCTTGTCATGACCAAATTTCACTTGGTCAATAATCAGTGTACGATAAGGAGGAGGCGGAAAAGAAAATTGTTAGATTGGCAGGAAGACGAAGTAACGCAGCAATACCATTTTCAATCGTGTTAAACATTACATACCAAACAAATCATGTACGTCTGTGGATGCTCAAAGAAAAAAAATAACAGAAAGGATAGCGGCCTAGAGGAGATACCAGACATGCAGCGCTATAAAGGGTATGCCAAGGAGAAGCCGGATGCGTGGACAAGAAACAGAGAAGAGAGTATAGAAGATAACAGCCTTCCTAGAGCCAGCACTTTGCCTCATGACATCGATTCATCCCACTCGCTTCATCGTCGTGTTTTTCAAATTTCGTGTCTTCACAGCAGCAATGCGGTTTGTGCTGTTGTTGCATGTTTACTCATCAGCCGCCTCGACGTCTTCCTTCTTGACCTTTGCAGCGGCCTTGACCAGCTGCTTCAGACGCTTCTCCATGACACTGCGCCCCTCAAGAGTCTGCCAGACTTGGTGTGGCGCCTTGTTAACTACATCCCAGCTGACCAGATTGTCAGTGAGATGCGTCAGGTCTTTCTGCTTACGTTCCCATTCGCTGTCCCTCCTGACCTCGATTCCACTCGATACAACAACAAGCGGTGTATTCGAGCTTTGGATGTTTCGAGCAGCAGCCACTTCGTTCTTGGTGAGGCTGTCTGCGACGAGGTTTTCTTGGAGCTGTGCCTTGATGTATTTGCCGGATTGGTATGCATTGCGACCATAGACACGATCCTCGCGCGTGCGGCCCTTGAAAAGTGCACCTGCTAATCGGACAGTACCGAGAGGCGAGATGATACCCCAGGCCCAGAGCAAGAAACCGCGTCCAGGGTTGCCGATGCGGTGGAGAAGATCTTCGTGAAGAGGGTCGACCATCATAATACCAGTGACCTGCTTCAAGTGGCGCGAGCTGAAAATGCGCGAGACAATACTGCCAGTACCGGCTGACACAAGAATCCATGGCCCTTCTTCACCAGCTTTGGCAAGCGCCTCGGATAGGGCATCTGCAGACATACCGGCCGAGTGTGGAGAGGGAGCATTGTCAGAAAAGGCATATCCGGGGCGGTCCCAGTAACAGTAGCGAGAGATGGTGCCGTTCTTGTAGGCTGCATAGGCCCAGTGCTCGAAGTCGTATTCCAGTGGCTCCTCTCCAGCCTCGAGAATGACAGTGGGGTCCTTTGAGCCATTTGTCTCGGTTACATTGCCAATGCAAGCCAAGTGAACAGCATACTTGTCTCCGTCTACGAGGATGCGGTCTCCGTACATTTTTAGTGTTGCATCGCGGCCACGTAGACCCAGGGTAGCAGTCATCAGAATTACAATGACGATGAAGATGGCGGTGACAATGGTTGCGATCAGAACAGCGACCCATTCCTTCAGAGTGCGGCGAGTTTCTGCACGGCCAGTGAGACGCTCCTCTTCTTCCCGCTTGCCGTATGCAACGACGCGATCGGTCAAGATGCACCACACAGCCATGAGGAAAGCCCAAACCACGCTTGCAATGCCAACCCAGCCCTCTTCAAGTCTTATGCGTGGGATCGCCAGGATGAGAATCATGTCAATGGCCAGGAGACCTGCAATAACGGCCGTCTCAATGCGCAGACCCTTGGCCGGTGTAATGAAGAAGATTGTGACTACGAGGAGGTTGCCGATGGTAAGACATGTGTAGGCGAAGTCGAAGAAGCCTGATCCGCGCGTGTGCAGGCCGGGAGGAGAGACGAAGATGGACACCAGGAGGAGGACCCACCACAAGAAGCTGATTATCAGGAACAGAATGGTAAGATAGCGCATGGCCCGTACGGTCCAAAGATTGTAAGGGGATACCTGAAGCCATTAGTACAAAATCATGGTGTATTGAGGGAGCTGAACCTACAGCTGGGTCGTCTGGGTCAAGGTAGCCATCTGAATTAGGTGGTGGCCTGGGGCGATCGAGAAGCCTCGTCCTCTCATTTGGCTCTTCATGTCTCATTGATGACCTAGAGGGTACATCGTCGTTGGAAATCGGATAAGGCTCCTGGGCTGCCAGGCCATTGTTGCCATCGTCTTTGGCACCTTTCCACATGCTGGGCAGGCGGAGGTCTCGTAAGGATGAAAGTCCGCGTCGTCTAGTCGCAACAGAGATGTGCAATCAGGGCAAAAGGGAGACTGGATTCTGTGGAGATCCAGAAGGGTACAGGACGGAGGAGCGCTTTGTGGAGCTCGTAGATAAGTTCAATGCTCCCCGGGGCGCGTAGGTTTTACTGAAGCTCGTCGCGCTAAGAGTGACGGGATCGACATACGTCATCATGCCATGCAGACAGACGCGCGAATACCCTAGTCGCAAATCATGAGTCCAGATCCCCGCCGCCACGCCTACATACGAGATCCGAATACATGCCAACCACGTCCACGGTACTGGCACCTATTGCCCAGACTCGTGCTGGCACTCACCACCATGCCCACAAAACCTCCCTATCGAGTTTCTGGTACAGGGCGCACGATGGGGTTGAAGGTCTTGGTCGACAACTCGCTTAAACACATAGCTGCCATCCCTGTCGGCGATTAGATAGGACACCCCACTGTGTTCCATCCCCCTCACGCATTGCCCTTCCACCGATCCAGGCATATAACTCATCGGAAAGCTGCATAACGCGCGCCCTTCTTTCCAACTAGTGGAGCCAATCAACTCATCGCGGACCTCCACGGGCGCTCAAATCCTGCTTTTGGACATTGTACAGCCTCGTCCAAGCCGCCATGTCCAGCCTGGCCAGAGAGTTTGCCAAAACCAAGCTCTCTTCCTTGCCGCCACCCGAGCCACTGCAGGAAGAGCCGCCCGAGTACGAAGATGACTCGTCCTCTGCTTCGTCCATGTCTAGCACCGGCACTGTCATACCGTCGACCACGCTGAGACCCGCCCCCGCAATCCACTGGTCCGACTACTATTCTCAGGAGTTCTACCTGGAGCAGGATCGCAATGGCTCTGGCCATGCCAAGTTCCATGTTTATCTCACGCCTCCAGCATCGCCCAAGGCGCCGCTGATAGTACTGCATCATGGTGCAGGAAGCTCGGCAATGACTTTTGCGCTTGCATCCAAGGAGATTAGGAAGGCCATGCCAGACATCGGTATACTGGCTGTCGAGGCACGCGACCATGGCAGTGTAGTCTGGGATGCTAGCGGAGAAGTGGATACCGACTTAAGCATTGCCCAACTTAGCCAGGATCTAGTCGACATGATATCGCTCACGCAAGCCAAGATGGGCTGGGAAGAGCTTCCTACAATCATCCTGATCGGACACAGCTTGGGCGGTGCTGTCGTTACCGAGGCTGCAAACAGTGGATCACTGGGCAGCAAACTGATGGGATTCGGCGTCCTCGACGTGGTTGAGGGCTCAGCTATGGAGACACTGGGGCACATGCATACATACTTGGCCAGTAGACCCAAATCGTTTCCCTCGCTTCCTGCTGCCATTGAATGGCACATCCGCTCACGCACATTGCGTAACCCACAATCAGCAAGAGCTAGTGTGCCCAGCCTGTTGCTGCAAACCGCAGACGGACGGTGGGCATGGCGGACAGAACTCTCGAGTACAGAGCCATACTGGGAGAACTGGTTCACTGGCATGAGCGGCAAGTTTCTCAGTGGCAAAGGAGCCAAACTGCTGTTGCTCGCTGGAACTGATAGATTGGACAAGGAGCTAATGATAGGACAGATGCAGGGTTTGTCTCCCTATAATTATTTTACAGCTCAAATCCTATCTAACACTATGCAGGTAAATTCCAACTCCAAGTTTTTCCGGCCGCTGGCCACTTTCTTCATGAAGATCTTCCTGAGAAGACTGCAGAAGTTGTCGTAGAGTTTGTAAAGCGTAATGACAGGAGTACGCTTGTCCTTCCACCCAAAGTTTCCGATCTGCTTGCGCAAGGCAAGCGGGTCTAGAGGTGCTCCTAGCAGTGGCTATTCTTTACAAGATGCGCTCGTCCAAGTTGACGCCGTCAAGAGCGCCGGTTGCAGGCGACCTGGGTATGCCTTGCTCCACCTCGACCATTTCTCAATCATTTTTTGACTGTTTCCAGTATCTGAATCTCGCAGCCCTGGCTCGAATCCAGGTCTGCCTCAGCTTTCAAGTCAACTCATGGCGAAGCAGGCTGATCACCATTTTTATCACCATTCCTATCACCGCCCTGTGCATCATCACCGCCTTCAGTCTTGGGCTTGTGCTTTCTCCTCCTCTTTCGGGGCGCAGAATCTTCACGCTCGCCCCGCTGACCGTCTCCGCTAGTCCCATTTGTTGTAGATGACCGTGTCTTCTTGGTAGCATTAGACTGTGCAGCTGTCTTGTCCTTCTTGGACTTCTTGACACTCAGCGGATTAGGGCCTTTCGGACCCTTTCGCTTCTTGGCCTTGGGCTTTGTCTCTCCTGTAGATTGATCTTCAATAGAGCGTCCACCCTCTCCATCTTGCCCTTCGTCTTCTCGTTTCCTCTTCAATGGCGTGTCTGGCTTGCGCTGTCCTTTGAGTCCCAACTTGAATTTTGACTTTTCTTCTCGCTCGCGGTGCTGCTCGGTGATATCAGCCATGGACTCCATGAGTACCACCGACTTGGCCAAATAGATAATGGGTACACCAGCGATCGTTCGCATTTTTGCGCGCGTGTCTGGGTCGTTGGCTGCGACTACGTATCGATGCTTGTTCGTCGCATTGTCCTTGGGATCCACTACAGAGCTCAGACAATCGTGTGTGCTGAGCGGTTCATCTAGGTCCTGGTGGTTGCATCGGCGGCGCTCGTATTCCTTTGCTTGTAATATGAGGGTCTCGTTCTTGAGCTTCGCATTGTAGAGGTGTCGCATGTCGCAAGTCGTAATCATGGGCTTCACCTGTCCCCCGAGCATCTTTTGTATGCGCGCGATAAGGTCGATTTTGAAATTGTATGCATCTTGCAGGATCTGCGAGTCCAGCAGGACTTGGTACGGTTCGCGAAATCCAAAGTTGATTTCGTATTGGTGGAGCTGTTTCTTGTATGCCTGTGTTGCTGTCAGTGAAAAGCCCGAATGTGATTGACGGATGGTCCGGTTCTACCTTTGCGCGCTTCAACTTCATGGTGACGACGTGTTTCGAGGTGGATGATTGCGGGCAAGAAATTTAGAACGGCGGCCAAAAGTTCAGACTGAGCGCGGAAGTTAGGCCGTGCACCACCCACGCTAACGATTCGCATCCGGTACCCTGCGGCAGTAACGACACCCCCGTCAATGCTCCGCATTCATGAGTCCGCCCTGAGGGCACCAAGACCAGTCGCGCATACTTTGGTCTTTGCTTCCATTCCTTACGCAAAGATACGACGCGCACTCCGCAATTGACACCATACTGTTTGGTCTCCCCATGCTTTTCTTACGGTAGTCCCACCAGAATGAGCGAGAACCCCGCCGAGACCCCCAAGATTGAGGGAAATAGTACAGCGACCACGGGAGCCAAGGAAGATGTCAACGAAGCAGTCGAGTACGATGACTTTGGTCTACCCATAAGGAAAAGGCGATCACGAACTCCGGTGGAGGATAGCTCCGACTCAGAGGCGGAGAAGTTTGAGGATGCCGTAGCTTCCAAAGAGGACAACGCAGAGCAAGTTATCGCACCCGAGAAGAAGCAAGATACACCAGATGGAAAGGATGAGAGGGTAAAGGCTTCAACTGCGGGGCTAGAGAACACCGCGGCGGAGAACAATGCGCAAACCAAAGCCAACACTCCGGCAGCGGAGCCAGTGGGCACAGCCAAACAGGAGAAGCCCGGAGAGCAGTCTGGGAAGCAGTCTGGAGAGCAGCCTCGGGAGGAACCTGAGACTAAGCCTACGGAGATCAAGCAACATGCCCCAGAAACCATACAGTCCCCCTCAACCTCCGAGCCCTCGAAACGCGTAAGCATGGCTGATGCACACCGCCCCGAAGCGAACGTCGCATCCATATCCGAGTATTCGCACCAACACCTTGTTTCACAAGCACAACAGGAGGACAAGAAGAAGGAGATGGACGACGACGATGATGAAGGGTGGCAGACTATGCCTTCATATGCTCATTATGACATGTACGATGACGATAATAGGCTTATTGCGAAAGAGAACGCGGAGGCGCTGGAGGATATGCACGGCTATGGGAATGTTGGAGGGGCCGCTAAGGGATATACCAGAGTTATCATGGATGATGACGCTGATTCGCAGACGAGCATGGACGATAATACTGCATACCTCTTCAAAGAACGAAGTACTGCCTTGGCAGACGAAGATGAAGAAGGGAGAGACCCGCTCTCGCAGATGCAAGCTACCAAGAACCTTCTTACTGAAGGACAGCGTGTCGCCTACGTCGGATTGGTACGACTAGCCACCAAGGAAATGGAAAAGAAGTTCTCCGAGTTCAAAGCAACCAACAGAAAGCTTAAGAAGCAGTTGGAGCTACAGTCGGCAACAACAAAGATGTGGTCACAAAAGACCATGGTCAAGCTGTACGGACACATGGACATCAACGCGTCTGAGCAAATCATGATTGAACAATTATCGGAGCACGGCGTCGTGCCGGCTGACCTCACGCCAGCACTGATGCAGAACGCGCGAGTGAAAAACCCAGTAGCAGAAGACACAGAAACAGTCAACGGATCACACTCCGCCAAACCATCCGTATCGTCACCTCGTCCTGAAACACCAGCAGAAAGGTCCAAGTCAAAACAATTTCCCTCACCAGGCTCGGAAGAAGATATTTCCTCACCCCCACCTCCGCCTTACGATGAACATCAGGACGACGGGTATGATTATCCAGAAGTCAGATCACCATCGCAGCTCCCAACAAGCAAAAACCTCGATATCGATCTACGGTGGACTGTCCTGTGTGATCTGTTCCTGGTTCTTATATCAGACTCCGTGTATGATTCGCGCTCAAGAGAACTGTTTGAGCAAGTTGGCCGGTACCTTAGCGTGGACTGGTTAGAAAGTTGCCGATTTGAAAAGCGTGTTACAGATGCACTGGAAATGCAGGAACAGGCTGATAAGGAGAACTGGAATGAAGACGAGCACATGACTAATCGTGCAAAACGGGCGCGCAACAAGCGGTTGGCATTCATGGGTCTTGCAACTGTTGGCGGCGGTCTTGTGATTGGTTTGTCTGCAGGTCTTCTTGCTCCTGTTATTGGCCTTGGGCTTGCAGCAGGGTTCAGTACCATTGGCGTGGCGGGCACCGGTACCTTTCTGGCGGGTGCCGGAGGTGCTGCCATTATCACGTCGACTGGTGTTGTCACCGGCAGTACCATTGGTGTCAGGGCGATGAACAGGCGTACAGGCGCAGTGAAGACATTCGAGTATCGACCTCTGCACAACAACAAGAGAACTCACCTCATCATTACACTGGCAGGTTGGATGAATGGCAAAGTGGATGACGTCCGATTGCCATACAGTACTGTGGACCCTATCATGGGCGACATTTACTCTGTCCTCTGGGAGCCTGAGATGCTGAGAAGTATGGGTGACACCATCAACATTCTTGCTACTGAAGTGAGTGTGATTAGCAGATCTACAGGGTATGCATACTGACAAGAATCAGGCTCTCACACAAGGATTGCAACAAGTCCTGGGAAGTACCATCCTCACGGCTCTCATGTCTGCTATGACGCTGCCACTTGCTCTCACAAAGTTGTCGTATCTGATCGATAATCCATGGATCGTTTCGCAAGCTCGAGCCGATATGGCTGGACTAATTTTGGCAGACTCGCTTATCGACCGCAACTTGGGAACAAGACCCGTCACTCTTGTTGGCTTCTCACTAGGCTCAAGAGTCATTTTTTCATGTCTCAAGGAGCTTGCGGAACGTGGTGCATTTGGTGTTGTGCAGAATGTGTACATGTTTGGCACACCGGCAGTAGCCAAACATGACGACTACGTCAAGGCCAGGTCTGTTGTACCTGGGAGATTTGTCAATGGGTATGCTACCAATGATTGGATCTTAGGTATGTTGTCTGTTTCGCGTTTGTCGTCATGAATACTGACATGTCCAGGCTACCTTTTCCGTGCAACCAGCGGTGGTGTCATGCGGGTTGCGGGCCTTGCCCCTGTACATGTCCCCACCATTGAAAATGTCAACGTGACTGAGCTCGTACCTGGTCATATGGCTTACCGTGCTGCAATGCCCAAGCTGCTCCGTGAAGTCGGGTGGCTTGTTGAATCGGACGAATTCGCTGAAATTGAGGACCCAGATCCGGACAACCACGAGCTGCGGCAACGTGAACTCATCAACGAGATTGAAGAGGCACGAAAAGAGTTGGAGAAGAAAGCGCAGGAGAAAAGAGGTAGCAAGCTCAGCTGGTGGAAGAAGAAGAAAGCTGCGAAGAACGATTGGGAGGTTTATGACGAGAACTCAAATGTCGCGCCTCCAGGCCACAAGAAGCTCGACCAGGACCAGGACCCAGCTAAACTGGCTGAAAACCAAATAATGTTCGACATCGATGCGATACGAAAAGAGGTAGCGGGTCTGGCCGCCGAAAGCAAAGAATACAACGCGGAGTCGGAATTCAAGATTAAGGAAATTAAGTCGACGCTTCCGCCCATGAAAATCGATATCGCTACTGTTCCTCCCTCGGAAACAAACAGTAAACCCTACGCCAAGCTCCGGGAGACAAAGAGCTACAATGACAGTCTGGGCACATCGAGCAGCACAGCGAAGCCCGCTCCCAACGGGACACACACGGCCAGCGGATGGGAAGAATATGACGAGTTTGAGCATGAGCAGGAGCACATGGAAATGACGTTTGACACTTCCTTCCGCGATCCTTCACCCCCTCGTTCTACCACTCTCAACACTACAAACAACAAGTCTCCACTCCCACTGTCACCTCTCCCAGCACAGCCCTCTCGCGTAGACACCTCATCGCCGTGGGACGATGACGCCTCGCGTGGCGCGAGACCAGCACTCCGCTCTGTCAAAACAGAAGGCCACGCCACGTCGTTAGAGCCGCCACCTGACCTGGGACACAACGCGTGGGCAGACGAGTTTGATGACGATTTCGGCCAGGAAAAGGAAGTCAAGATGAGCTTCATGTGATGTTTGGATAGTGCATGCGGTGATACCCGCCACGTCATGGGGCTGACGGGTTTATTTGTTCTTCTTCCTTTCTCCTTTTTCCCACCTGTATTCCCTTGTTGTGTATGCGCGTATGTGTGCTTTTTCTTTGGGGCATAGGATTTCAGCGCGCATTCGGATTTGTAAGAAGTGGTGCTAGGGTGATTTTAGTACCTCCACCTTTGTTGGAGACTTTACAGGCGTTGTCTTTGCTTTTTCGGCTTCTTGTTTCGTTACGGTCGGTGCAAGGGAGTGGGCGTTTTCTGGCTAGTATTCTTTTTTGGGGGGTGGGGTGGGGACATGCTTGATGTTTGTGTTGCATTGTTTGCTGGAAGGGGAAGAATCGGGTTTTGAACGTTTTTGTTGCTGTTGATGACGGGAAAGAGAGTGTGTTGTTCAGCTTGTCTTGTGGAGGCTTGGGCTTGTTGCTGTGGCAAGGACCCTGAAGGGGTACGCAGGGGAGAAGAAGAAAGGAGATGAATAAATAAACATATGTACTAGGCAGATGATGCATGTAATACAAATTCCATAACATGAAATTGCTTTTGTACGTGGGGTGTGATTTTGTAGAGAAAAGGAATCTAGTACTCTACACTTTCTCGTAAACACAGATGATACTTGGAGGATCACGCTTTTGAATTTGATTTGGGTGACTGCATTCGAGAGCGGAAATGAGCCATGAGTCGCTACTTTCCCCTCGGCCGTCACCTCCAAACAATCTCAGCGTATCTTGGTGATTTCAATATCGTGCTTTGTATCATGTACATAGTTTTATACAACTCGGCATATGCTCGTTAGCAGCGGCCCCAAGTTCACTGCAGCTAAATCCACACACACTCCTTTGTCCTCTTTTCCTGTTTTCTCTCTGACTGCCACCCCCCAGCTCCATCTCTAGCCCATCGCCTTCAGGAAATTAGCCTCCTTGATCGCCGCTCTCCGCTTATTTCGCATAGCCTTTGTCAACTCATCTCTCGCCTCCGCCGCTTGCACGGCCCCCTCGAGCGTGCCATCGCCAGCGGGTAGATCAATTGTCTGCTCATACAGCGGCACTTTGGGTATCATCATCTCCGGGTTCATGGCTTGTTCCTTTCGAAGGCGCTTGGCGGCTAGACGACGCTGTTTCTTGGATTTGGCTGGGTAGAGTTAGCACATCGTACGCCAATGGCAAAGATAGAATATAGAGACGTACAGAATAAATCTCCTGCGCCCTTCTCTGCCTTCTTTTCCTGCCGGTCGAGAATCGTCCACAGCCATGCGGGATACTCCTCATCTGGCGCGGCAATGGGATCCTGTCTGTCTTTCAGGAAATTGAGACCCTTGAGCGGTTGGCCAGCGGGTACGCTGCTCTTGACTAGCGGTGCAACCTTCTTCTTTGCGGCTTCTGCTGCTGTTGCCTTGAGATCAGGGCTCGCGGCGGGCGTCAATGGCTCGCTGAAGGGTTGCGCGGCGGACGTGGATGTCGCGGTGGGCGGGGTATGTGAGGAGGACGAGTCGCCTTGGCGCGCAACGGATTGCGTGGCTGTGGAGCTGGAAATGGGTGTCGCTTTGTGGAGGGAAGATGCAGTGGTGAAGAAGCGTGGGTTCTGTGGGCGCAGAGAGAAGGGCGGTATTTGCTGGGCGCTACGGGAGGCAGCCCGGAGGCACGATCGACATATCATTTTTTTGTCTTGGGTTGTTTTGTTAGGGCTGCGTTGCTGGCTGTCCCCTCGTCAATTGACGATGATTCAAAAGTTTGAGACGACAAGGGAAGGCTGCCGAGGTGTTTCGCCGATGCCGGTTGGCGTTAGGCGGTGCGGTCCATGTTGAATGGTCCGAGAGCTCCCGTCCACCACCACACCCGCTTGCGCTACACCTAGAGGGGCCATGTCATGCTCCTCCACAGTCAGCCGCCTGGCCTTGCTTCTTAACAGATCGTTTTAAGATGCACATGCACGCGCGATCGGCCGGACAGCTCTGGATAGGCAGGTCTCAGATACGGTCTAATACCTTCCTATCTTGACATTCCCCGCCTGTGTTATGCCTACTTAGATAGCTGGACTGGTGAGACAGGCATACGCAAGCATGATCTACACGGCTGAGGTCAAAGCCGAAAAAACCGCCAAACTGCCGAAGCACCAATGCAACATCACATCATGTGAAGAACGGGTATGAGATGTTACTGGCATAGGAATATGTTCTTTCATTCTGGAATATGTAGGTCTGAGACACAGATGCAGTGTAGCCACAACATCCAACATAGCCCAGAACAAGTGACTGCGCTTATGGCGAGCCACGGCCCTGGTGTCATCGTACAGAGAGCAAAACGTGAGAGATCGTTAAAGACAGTGCGGGATCGGTGCCCAAAGCCTGAGGCTGAGATTCCGGAGATACCTAATGCGCCCCTTCCAACCAGACCAGCAGGCGAAATCCAAAAAAAATATGGCACAGGGGAAACTAGTATTAGACAAATGAGTGGGTGGGAGTTGTGATGGGAATCCGCTAATATGTACAGAGGAATAGTGAGAGCATGAGACGTTGTCTAAGGTATCGAGCAGCAAACAACAGAGACGATCCGGGTAACGCGGGGTAAAGAAACTGGAGAGAGCCCGAGGTGGGCTCAGATCCAGGCCATGGCTGGGGCTTGATGTGGCACGCCGAAACGTCTGCTGAACAAGGGCTGGATGTCTGCCAGGTAGTCTGCAGCACAAAAGGCCGCCAGGTTCTTGGATCGCATGGCGGAAAGGTCGGCCTCGGCCTCGGCGTCTCGAATCACGCCACCAAACTCCTCAACAACCTCGTTCAGCTGCTCGAGCTCGCGACCAAAGGGATGGCTCTCTTCCTCGATTGTGGATGTAAACATGTCGAGAGATGATCGCTGTTCTCGCGAGCTTCGCACTGAGCCCACGCTTCCGCGTGAGCTGGTACTAACATGCTGGAGAGACCGCTTGTGAGCCAGTCGCTCGTGCGCGCGCTTGCTGTGTGAGAGAGCCCTCTGCGGGATAGCCGGGACAGGCTCGGTGACTTCTTCCTTGACTCTCTTCAGGCTGGTGGTGGAAGCCGACTTCTTCAGTGGTTTGACGGTGGGCGATGGGAGGCCCGCGAGGTGGTGAGGCACTGGCGAGATAGGCGAGAGATCGACAGAAGAAGCATCCGTCAGGGTAGTGTCCCTTGATCCGTGCGACGAGGCCCGAGAGCGAGTTGATACACTATGGTCGGAGTCGTCTGCTGAGGATTGAGCCAGGGAAGCCATGGAAGAGGCACTCTTCAGGGTCGCAATGTCGGGAGCGTTGTACGAAAGCATGTTGGTAGTCGACACCAGAGCGACGGGCAGAGAGATTTTGGCGCGGTCGATGGTGGATCCATTCTTGACACTCTGGGTGCGGGTTGGCGAGGTGGACTCCTTCGGCTCGTCAGCCCGCTTCATGCGCTTCGTCATGGCGCGAGCGAGAGACATATTGAAGGATTAATTCGAGAGAAGTGGGCGATATTGCAAGATAAGCGTCTAGCAGTTGGGCGCAGGGCGGGCAATTCTGGCAGAGGCCGTCGTTGGCCGCTATCTGGGTGAGGTGCAGCTAAGCGGGGTACTGCCGTAGATAAATTGCGCTTGTTGCTGGCACGAGGTCCAAACAGCTGCTAGTTAGTGCTCCGCTAATGCAACTGTCGCAGTCTTCTGGAATGAAGGCAAACGGCGATTTGCGGTCGACTGTGACGGTGGAGTTGGCCTTGTGGTACAGAGGTCACAAGGTGCGATGGTTCGACGGTCCGGTGCACTTGGTTCCAGCAAACTCGACGAGAGCGTTAGGTGTCGTTGTTGCTAGTGAATCGATAACTTTTTGTGACGTTTTCTCTTTTTTTTTGGTGGTTTTCTTGTTAAGTTGCTGGTCTCGCAGCAAGTAGTGAAGCAGAGGGGGATATATGGGGTGGCAAAGGAGGGCAAGTGAGAAGGACCGTCTGTCAAAGAGCGTTGCGAATGGTTGATGAAGTAAAGAGCGAACACCGGGCTGCGCAAGGAAGGGGTTGCTGGTCTGCGAGGCAACGCGCGCTTGAGGCAAGGAGGGAAGAAGGCAGTGAAGAGGAGAGCGCGTGATTCAGCGACCAGCGGCCTTCTTGAAAAACCCAGAGGCGGCTTGTCTCCCAGAGATTGACTGGGCCCGGCCAGGAACAGCCAACCGCTGGCGACGCGACCCTGCGCTAGCGCGTGATGCCCGTTGCATTCGGCCTAGCGCGCTCGGCGTTTTGCACCAGCACGCCAATCAGACGGCGCGCCCCGTGTCTCAGGTTAAGGTGGCTTCATTGGCCTGTTTGCTTGTTCTGTCCGGTTGGTACCACCAGAGCCTGGCTTGTTTCAATGCAGACCAGCAACAGCGTCACCCACTCCACTTTCGGCGTCATGGCCCTCAACCAGAATTAGAATGGCATTGACTCTCTGAAATGAACGCCCACAAGCCTCGCTTCCACCTGCGCCCGCGGGCCATCCCCCGTCTACCCGCGAATCACAGCCGTCCACCTCACCCATTGCCGTCCCGTCTATACATGCGCAATTTGCCTGCCTGCCATGTGGCCATTCATGGCATTCTAAACTCTATCGCCCCCTGGCGAACGCGCAAGAGACGAGTTGCACGCTGACACGACTGTGCACTTGTACGCGCGCGTACGAACCGAACTCGCTGCTCGCTAAACCCAATCGCCCTGCCCCTCTCTTACAGACTACTTGGACAAGCCCGCCGCCACTGTTGCCATTCTGCCTTACGCGGCGTCCGAGTTTCAAACCTCAGCGAGGACCGAATGTGACAAGATTTGTACGCAGGTGCACTAGCATGTCCCTGGTCATGACGATCTCGCCAGACCGAGACCTCTCTCCTCACTCGGATCCACTGGGGGGCTCACCCATGTGTGCCCAGCCGGTCTGGAAGTGCATGTGTTAGCTGCGAGCTGCGAACGTTGATCTGCCGCTGGGTGGCGCTATACTCCAAATAGCGCCATGTTGGTTTGCTTCGCCGTCCTCTGCTAGCGCCGTGAATGCGAAAACGACCTAGGCTGCGCACCCAAACTTTTTCACTGACGTCGAAAGAAAACTTCATAGAACCATCTACGGGTTGGGCGAGTCAGATGAGATGAAAGGAGCCGGAAAGGCTACGGCGGGGAGATCGGGGATTCGGGGAGTTGATGAAACATGCACGGATCCACAAAACCCGTCACGGCTATCTCTGGAAACAGCATCAAACATCTTACACCGTGTAAGATGCCTAGAGTAAGCTTCACATTGTGCCTCATCACGCCAGGTTGGAAGGTATTTGTACAAGCAAAACAACATCGTCACATCCTGAAGCTCTTGACCCTGTGTCTAGCTTCTCTCCGTCCAGGGTATCTTGGTCCTACTCCTCCATCGACTCCCATCCCTTATCAGCTCCCTCCTCGTCATCATCCTCGTCGTTGCTCTCTCCTTCTTCCGAGTCCGAGTCGGTGTCTTGCTCCTCCAAGCCCACCAGACGCTCCTTGCCGTCCCCTCGGACTGCTGGCACCTTGCTGGCAAACGCCGCACGCACTGCGGCGTTGGTGCTTGTGTCCCAAATCTGGACCGCACCCTTGCTTCCTGCCACTGCCAATCGGAATCCGACCTCATTATCAGGGGCAAATGATGTGGAGAAGACTTTTCCTACCCCCAAGTCTCGTGATACCACCATGCTGGGCCCGCTTTCCTGAATGTTCCATAGTTTGACTTGCTTGTCTGTAGATCCTGTCGCCAGATAACCAGGTATCACCGGGTTGATGTCAAACGATGAGATGGACTCGTCGTGGGCTTGTAGCACCCACACTGGTTTCGAGGCCGACGGGTCTTTGGGAGCATTGCGAGCATCGTGATAGTGTATCATGCCGTTCTCGGTCGAGACCTGGTATTGTTAGTACTACGCCATGAAGTCTTCTGGCCTTGCAATGCTTACATAGAAGTAGTTCGGGTCGTGAGGGTTCCACCGTACACTCTCGACATCACTCTCAACACCCCACCGTGGCGCCTTTGCGTCGGGTGCACGCATATCGGCAACCACAACTGTGCGATCGTAACTACCACTGAGCAGTGCAGTAGACTCAACAGGGTGCCAAGCCACGGAACACACCTTGTCTGTGTGGTACGTGTATGATTTGGCGCATTTTGTCGTGTTCAAGTCCCATAGCTTGATGGTCTTATCGGCAGACGAGGATGCGAGCAAGTTGCGGTGGTGACGGTTGGCTGCGAGCGAGAGCACAGAGTCAACGTGGAACTCGTCGTTGGCCTTCTTCGACTTCTTCTTCTTTTTGGGCTTGTCAGCCTTGTTGGCGTCGTCGGCACCTTGTCCCAGCACGGCGTCAGGGTACATGCTGTCAACTACATCCAGGTTCCAAATCTCAATGTCGGGGTCCATGGTTCCAATAGCCACAAAGTTTCCCTTGCCTTCGCTTGTGCCCGCGGCTTTGCCCACGGGAAGGTCTAGCCATTCGACGGCAAGCGGAATTGCAGGCAGCATGATGTCGTGGTGCACGTAGAGGTTGTCGTCCTCGTCTTCGTAGACATAGACCTCGAGATGCGCAACCTCGTCCTCTATCCTCCCAGCCAACACCAGGTTGTCTGTTGCCAGAATTTGCAGCTCTTCCCGCTCTTCCTCGTCTTCCTCGTCTCCACCCTCCATGGTAATGTACGGGTCGTCCTCATCGTTCTCGTGGAAGACCAGGTTCTTTACGTTGCCAAACATGGCCATGGTATCGCCCTGGTCCTGGGCAACTTCGTCATCGTAGTGCTCAAGGTCATATTCTTTGAGATCGTCGTCGTCGTCCCTTCAAACAATGAGCTTGAATTTCCAGCAGCCAGAACAGCGCACTTACTCATCATCTTTCTTTACGGCTTTGCTTGAAGTTCCATTGCTCTTGGCTTTCTCCTCAGCTTGCGCCTCTTCAAGGTCTTCCTTGGCGTCTTCTAGCTGCAGATTCGCAAGCTTCGATATGCGATCGTACTCTTCCTCGTCAAACTGATACCGGGTAGGGAAGGGCGCTGCGAAGCCGCGCGGCACCCATGTCGTTGCTGTGATCATAGACATTGTGGCGTTGTGTAAAGAGAATACGCGCAGCAAGAGCGCAAGTTGCGTGGGGGAACTTTTTTAAGAGTAGGAAATAATTTTGGGCGCCCCGCAACGATTGGCCGAAGCTCGTTCCCTATCGATAATTGCGGACCTCCGAGCATCAACTTTCCCATCTCACCACCAACACCACGGGGATTCCTACGCCCCTCAGCCTACCCGTTCTTTCAAGAAGTAGCACCTCGAGTCGCAGCACGCACCATGGAACGCGGTCATAGCCCAAAGAGGCGAAAGCTCGACCCCGAAGAATACTCGATCGCGCCTCGTCCAAAGTTTCGCAAACCAAACAAGCCCGCGTCTTCTCGCGCGCATACGCCCAAAGCCAACGAAAATGGCACGAATCCATCCCAGGAGTCTTTCGAGGGCCCCGAACCTCTAGTGGACGACTTTGACTCAATGGCCTTGGACCGCGACTGGTACGGCGGTGAGGAGAACGGGCATACGTTTGGCGATGACACACATAACCCCTTTGGCGGCACCGAGAGCTCATGGCTCGATGCACAACGAGAGGCTGCTCTGACTGAAAAGAAGCAGAATAACCGGGCGAGCATGCGGGCACAGCAAAAGCAAAAGGATGTTGATGCATGGGAGACGAACCGAATGCTTCAATCTGGCGTCGCACAAAGAAGACACCTTGACGATGACTTTGACGACGATGAAGAGAGCATGCGTGTGCACATTCTTGTACACGAGCTCAGACCACCATTTTTGGACGGGAAGACAGTCTTCACCAAGCAAATCGACCCAGTCCCAGCGGTACGAGATCCTCAAAGCGACATGGCAGTCTTCAGTCGGCGCGGCAGTCGCGTGGTGAAGGAAAGGCGACAGCAGAAAGAACGACAGAAGCAGACGCAGGAAGCCACCAGCGCGAAGGGTACCACGCTGGGAAACATCATGGGCATCAAGGAGGAGGACACTGACAGTGCTGCGCCCGCGCCTGAAGAAGAAGAGAAGCAGGGTGGTAGCAAGTTTGCACAACATCTCAGCAAGCAGGAAGGTGCAAGCGCTTTCAGTAAAAGCAAAACACTCAGAGAGCAGAGGCAGTACCTCCCGGCTTTTGCAGTACGAGAAGACTTGCTTCGTGTAATTCGAGATAACCAAGTCATTATTGTCGTTGGTCAAACTGGCTCTGGAAAGACTACGCAATTGACCCAGTTTCTCTACGAAGACGGTTACGCTAAGAATGGACTCATCGGTTGTACACAACCACGCCGTGTGGCAGCCATGAGTGTAGCGAAACGTGTGAGCGAAGAAATGGAAGTGAAGCTAGGTGGCCTGGTCGGATATGCGATTCGCTTCGAAGATTGCACTAGCAAAGAAACCAAGATCAAATATATGACTGATGGTGTCTTACTTCGAGAATCATTGGTTGAACCTGATCTGGACAAGTACTCTTGCATCATCATGGACGAAGCACACGAGAGAGCCCTTAACACTGATGTGCTCATGGGCCTACTCAAAAAGGTTCTGGCCCGAAGACGAGATCTCAAATTGATTGTTACGTCGGCCACCATGAACGCAGACCGATTCTCGCGCTTCTACGGGGGCGCTCCAGAATTCATCATCCCAGGACGAACATTCCCTGTAGACATTCAGTACTCGCGCTCACCGTGCGAGGACTATGTCGACAGTGCTGTCAAGCAGGTCTTGGCCATCCATGTCTCACAAGGACCTGGCGATATCCTGGTCTTTATGACTGGTCAAGAAGATATTGAAATCACCTGTGAGCTTATCGCAGAGCGACTCAAGCTATTGAACGATCCGCCAAAACTCAGCATCCTCCCCATCTACAGTCAGATGCCTGCTGATCTGCAAGCGAAGATTTTTGAGCGAGCTGCACCAGGCGTACGAAAAGTCATTGTGGCCACCAACATTGCTGAGACGAGTTTGACGGTTGACGGTATCATGTATGTCGTCGATGCGGGATTTTCCAAGCTCAAAGTCTATAACCCTAAGATGGGCATGGACACGCTCCAGATTACGCCAATCTCTCAAGCAAACGCCTCGCAACGTGCTGGTCGCGCTGGGCGCACGGGTCCTGGAAAATGCTTCCATTTGTACACCGAGAGGGCCTTCAGAGACGAGTTTTACATTCAAACAATACCGGAAATTCAGCGGACGAACCTCGCCAATACTGTTCTGCTTCTTAAATCACTCGGTGTGCGAGATTTGCTCGACTTTGATTTCATGGATCCACCACCTCAAGACACAATCACCACCTCGCTCTTCGACCTTTGGGCTCTCGGCGCACTCGACAACATTGGCAACCTGACCGACCTGGGACGTACTATGACGGCCTTTCCTATGGACCCCTCTCTCGCCAAACTCATCATAACAGCCACAGAATACGAATGCAGTGAAGAAATGCTAACAATCGTCGCCATGCTCTCCGTTCCTTCCGTCTTCTACCGCCCCAAGGAACGACAAGAAGAATCCGACGCCGCACGTGAAAAGTTCTTCGTCCCAGAATCCGATCATCTGACCCTCCTGCACGTCTACACACAGTGGAAAGTAAACGGCTATTCCGATGGCTGGTGCATACGGCACTTCCTACACCCGAAAGCGCTGCGTCGTGCCAAAGAAATCCGCGACCAGATCCTCGACATCATGGGCAAGCAGAAAATGCCCCTCATCTCTTGCGGCACCGACTGGGACGTGATCCGGAAGTGCATCTGCTCAGGCTACTACCACCAAGCCGCCAAAGTCAAAGGCATTGGCGAATACATCAACCTTCGCACGTCAGTAACCATCCAGCTGCATCCCACATCGGCCCTCTATGGCCTAGGCTACCTCCCAGATTATGTCGTCTACCACGAACTCATTCTTACCTCCAAAGAATACATGTCGTGCGTTACCGCCGTCGATCCCCACTGGCTCGCCGACCTGGGCGCCGTGTTTTACTCCATCAAGGAAAAGGGTTACTCGGCGCGCGACAAGCGCATTGTCGAGACGGAGTTTAACAAGAAGGCAGAGTTGGAGGCGCAGATGGCGCTTGATAAGGAGAGGGAGGAGAGAAGGATTGCAGAGGAGGAGAGTGGGCCTGTGGTCAGGAAGCCCGGAGCGGGTAAGAAGAAGGGTGAGGATGGAGATGGTGTTGTCAAGAGGCCGGTGATTGGAAAGTCCAAGTTTCGACGGAGGTAGATTTGTTTGCAGTAGGTGTCAGATCACAGCAAAGTAATTCATAGAGATCAACTCGTTATTCCTAACACATTAACGTTGCATTCTTATTACTCTTTCGCAGACTATGGAGAACATCGAGTGAGCGTTGTCGAAGTTTTCCCACCCACAAACCTTATCACACATACAGTCCGTATCAGATGGCCAAAATTCGACAGAGAGAGACATGACATATTCATAATTTTCATCATAGCTTGTCCAACAAATACGTTGTCAGACATGATTCAATCTTTCTCCTGCCCTTACTCATCCTTCATTTCGTCGTCCCCACTGCCCTCACTCCCCTCTTCGTCTTCATCATCCTCGTCCTCTCCAAACTCAACCCCATACTCAGCACAAACATCCCACCGGTCTCCCTTGGCACTCTTGCTAACATACTTTGTAAACCTCAACACGCCCCTGTCACGCAGGACAATAGCCAGATTGTTCCACGCGGCGGGCTGGCTGAACAAGATGCCGTCGTCTTCATCGTCAGCAGCTGACTTGTAAATGGCAGGATCGGCCTTTGCTTTGCGGCGCTGGCCGGCGCCAGTTGAGGTCGAGGGTTCTGAAGAAGTGGGCTCGGCATCGTCCTCACCAGCCATGTACATTTCGTAGCCGCCGACCTCTTCGGGCTTGGATTGTTCGGGCTGCTTCTCCTTGCTGCTGCTAGCTTTGGCCTTCTTTTTCTTGCTAGATTTGCCGTTTTGTGAGGTTTCCTCGACGGCGGCAGGTTCTTCGGGCTCTTCGTCTTCGTCGCCCCAACCGCGTGAGGGAGTGATACCGAGACATACTTCGAGCTGGGGGTCTTCTTCCTCGTAGGCTGTGGCCAGCGTGTAGTCAAGACCGCGACGGAATCGGCGGGCGAAGATGTTACTCTTTGTCAGTGTGATACCTGTGACGAGTGAAATCCACTTCATGAAAGCAGGATGAGGGAAGAGAATGTCGACAAGGTCATCGTATGGTGTCATACCATCGTTCTCGGGGTATGGAGTTGTCGGTATGGGCTGGACGGCCTTGCGGTATAGGAAGCGGTGCTTGTGCGGTGGACGTGCAACGCCAACTGTTGATTCCTTGTGATGTGGGTTGGTAGGTAGGCTAGGCACCGCCTCGTGATCCTTTGACTCAAGGTACTCTCGCAGCCGCGCCGAGAACTTGTTGGACAGGAACTGTGCAAGTCGTACGGAGGACTCATCAGAGAACATCTTCGAGAGCTCCTCCACGGTGTCTGGAACGAGATAGTTCGGGTTGATATACTTGATGAGGAAATCAATCTCATCCTCTGTGAGCTCATCGTCTTCCTGCTTTGCCTGCTCTTCCCAGTATGGGTTCTCGACCCAATGGGGTTGAGGCTCGTCGAAGACATCGGCCTTTCCTCCTTGCAACTGAGCGAGTGAGCTCTTCTCAGCTAGCTTTTCTTCAAGACCCTCCTCGTAGCCATCTTCCCCTTCTTGAGGGATGTGGAACCAGCCGCTGATGGCCATGCGGATGCGTCCACCATCCTCTTCCGCTTTCTCCTCGGCGCTTCGTCTGTATACTTCCTCGACATCGTGGAAGCTTTCACCGGGCTGTACGGTGAAAAAGGACAGCTGATTCCACGCAGGGGGAATCGACAGAGAGAAATCTGGCTGCGGTACTTTGACTTTGTCCCCGTCTGGTGTCTCGAGATCTTCTGTCGGGTATAGTCGTAACGCACCTCCCCACTCGGCTTTCCATTCGATGTCAGGGTCGAGCAGATACAAGATCCAGCTCACACGGCGGCTTCCAATGACGTCGTCGTGACACAGCAAATGGCATCCTGGGGTGTAAACATTCTGCCGCGACATCAGTATCATTTCTTTATGTCCCCATTCACGCTACCTACCACAGCCATATCTGTTTTGACGCCGCTCAGCGGTCCGGATCCGGTTATCGAGGATAGGTACTTGCGAAACGCAGACGAGTAGAGCGAATCGCGAAGTGTGAGGAGCGACGGTAGGCGCTTGAGCGCTGAATCATCGAGGCCGTCAAGATTGGCAAGATCACCAGATTGGTGAATCTTGTAGATGTCCGTCTCCTTTGGTGTAAAATGAATGTGCTCGCGGATTTCGTTGCGGACATTGCGCAGGAGGGTATCATTTACAAGGTTCTGGATGACGGCGTGCTTGTAGCTGCGGGCTCAGTCAGAAGAGGCTAGTGATGAATGATACAGTGCTTGCGTACGGCTGCGATTGAGCGTACTCGTTGGCATATGCCTCGAGCACTTTGCCATCGAAGAGACCGTTGCGGAAGTTCTTATGCGCCTCATCGTCTGAAATGGCCCTCTTCTTCTTCGCCATGCCATTGGCAGGCGCTTCGTTCTTGCGCTTACCCATTGCAAGTGCAGCGACAAGCCCAGAAAATATAGCAGGGCGAAATCAAGTTGTGGTGTGGAGGCAATGGAGGAGGAAGCTGGTTAAAGATAAATTTGGTCGGCGTAACCTTTTCGCAATCGCCGACGCCATCGCTCTCACACCACAGTCGGTCCACCTACCTCTGTACGGCCACCTGGCGATGATTTTGCCCTGGGTGGGTGTTTCCCCCTCAAGTTCACCGATAATGACGACAGCACCAACCGAACAACGGCCTGCGGCTGCAGGGCGGCAAGCCGTGAAAGTATTACGGCTAGGTGGCTGCGGAGAGCCATGTGCTCCGGTTGGCTGGCAGCTTGCTTCCGCCGACGGCGACCGTCGATAGCTTCCCAGCCTTCGAACTTTGGTATAGACATGCTATCTTTTCACCTACTTCCAAAGGTCTGGATCTGCACATGCGGGGAATGCGTCCCTTTGTATGGCCGCAAAGGACACAGCTATCTAGTGGGTATATGAACATGATCGACGGCGCGTGACGGGGTACGCTTCCCGCATTGCCAAGACGTGCGTAGCTGACCATTTCAAGACGAAGAGGGATTCACAGGTTGCCGCCGTCTACGGCAGCACATGTTAGTCGTCCTGACTGGTCGAAAGCAGCTTAGCCATCTTCCCCTCCAGCATCCTAACATCGTCCCCAACCGTCTTGATGTTATTTACCATGGTTGTCTCGGCCTTTTTGATGTCCTTCTCCAAAATCTCTAGCTGCTGCTCCCACTTCTTGATCTCTTGTTCCTGTGCCGACTGCCGGCGTTCTAGCTCAGTCAAGACCTCGTCAGCCTGCCAAGCACTTGTGTGTACAAGTCGCAGCGTGCGTAACCGTTCGAGGACTAGCGGTAGGATAGGCGATAGCTTTTCAATAGAGGGCAGTGTGCCATACAAGGCGTTGATCTTCGCTTCCTGGTCGGGGTAGGCAGCTGCGTTGCCGTCACTCAAGGCCCCGCCAGCTTCTGCCGCCTCCTGCCGAACCTCCTTCAAATGCTCTGCCTCTGCAGTGAGCTTCTTGATGTTTTGTGTTACCGTATCCAAACTGTTGGATGCAGCATCCCCAACCAGGCCAAGCGTCTGCTCTAGCCGTGTAAGAGTGGTAGACACTGGGAAGGGCGTGTGGTCGCTTAGTTCGGGCATCGTATTGCCGTTCAAACCTAAGCTGCCCTCCAATTGTGTTATACGCCTGTCGAATTCGGCCGCCTGGTTCAACACGAATTCCAACTGGCTCTTTTGTACTTGTGTCCCTGGTAAGGGCGGCTGGTTCGCAATGGCCTTGCTGAGTTTGGGGCTAGGGTCAAACGGCTTGTAGCTGTCGAATTTCTGTACTGTCCGATCAAGTATCGCCTGTGCACCCCGGGCGCCACCTTTGTGTGCAGCATAAATGGTGTCGACCTTGCTGGCTATCATCTCCATCATTTCCTTGGGGTCCTGTTCTTCGATCTTCGACTTATCCCCGCTCTCGACGTTTCGCTTGTACTCATCCTCTAGCGCCGCTAACTCGCGTTTAATCCTGAGGAGCTTCTGTGCAAAACCCTCTTCCTCTTCATCGCTGTCATCGCCTATTATCTCGCCCCGCCGTCGCTGGCGTCGTGTCGATGTGCGATAGGACTGGCGTTGCGCGGTGATGTTGTCAGAGAAGTCGACCCCGCGGGCGTCTACTCGAGCGGGTTGGAACCGATTGCGAGCCTGGCCGGGCTGCAGGCGTTGGCGGCGAACTGCCGAGTCGTCATTATCGTCATTGTCGTTGTCGTCCTCAGCATCCGACTCGGAGACTGCAGTCGAAGCTTGTATTGTGGACACATCTTCTGCAAGCTCTGGGGTCTCATAGATGTCCGGCGCCGTATCAATGCCTGGGAGGTTGTCGTATTTTGGTCTTGTCGCTTCAGACATTGTGAAATGGAGGGGTGGGGTGGGCTAGTTGGCCGAAAGTCGGGGTTTACACTATTGAGGGACGCGTTTCGCTGGAACTATCGCGACGTACACTAGTCCCCACATGGTTTAGTCACGTAATAATACTACCTTCACGTTTATACCGAGCTGCTTTTATGAAGCACGTTCAAGATGTACATACGTCACCACCAGAAAAGTATAGAATTTATTTTCAAACTAACTCTTTTGTTAATTCGCCGATTCGTCGAGGTTAGCTGCATATTGCATACACGCAAGTGAAAGATATACCGGAAAAACTCCCAAGCTTTCTAGAGATATAAGGCTGATTACAATGAAGGCACCATACCGGACAGTATGTGTTGAACAATCAAATCGTCACGGTAACCTGGAAAGATCTGTTCAATAGCGTCTGATATCCAGCGAGTGGCCATTCGAACATGAAAATGCATCCTTAGAATTTTCTCTCAGGATGGGCAAGCGACCCTGCAATCAGAGAAATTGCTTGGATGTCAGCAGAAGCCTCATCGCAAGATAAAAGGTGGTAAGCAGATCGAAAGGCGCGGTAAGGGCTACCCATGAGTCGTACTGTAGTCAGCAGGAGTGCATTCCAAGGGTGAAGGTCGGTGCGCGTACACGTGATTGAAGGTTCCAGGCAGCACAGTATCCTCCATCCCTCGCTTCATATCCGCTCTCTAAATTTTTCCGGAATCAGTTCACGAATTCAAAAATGTCGGTTGTTGCGAACCAACTTGAAAACTACTCTATCTACATCAATCTCGGCTTCCGCGGTGCTCAACCTGGCTTTCACTGGAGCATCTTCCTCACTACAAACAAATCCCAAGGCGAAGTATGACACGCCGTCAGTCGAGGCGGCGGCTGGTCACTGTTGTTTGAAGATATCAATAGCCTTCCTAGCTCAATGGGCCTGTGCCTTGTTCTCAAATTAGGCACTGCTACAGGCCAGAATTGGCAAACACTCCGGACCACACTCGTAAGCATACCAAGCAATGATCAGCCGTCTTTAAACACTGGAGAGACATTCACATGTAGAGTCTGGGTCAAAGATGCCGTACGTGCACTTCACAACGCCAGAGTGATCTGTCTCACAAAAACTATCGAGATTATTGAAAAGGTTGCACTCGAAACGGCCGAGGACAACCGGACACCCGTTGAACAAGGCACTGGTACAGTTTTGATTTTGAGCAGCACAGGATTTTCAGATACAGCTTAGTAGATCGTGTAAGAAATGGCCCAGCTTTTTTTTTGTGGTTACTCAGGTAAGGAGATCCATCAACTAGGCCTAAATTTAGATAACCTAGAAAGGTTATACTTTTGCTTGAGGTTCATGCCCTATCGCTTGAAGCAGCTACTGTGCGTTAAAATGATACTGTTTAATGCATCAAGCTTAACTGTA
>PELC01000144.1:0-51891 GCA_005212705.1 Curvularia lunata
GAGAGGATATCAAAAATCTACAGAACAACTAAGTGGGAGACCTCCTTCTTATGTGAGCCGACCCAGATCTAGTTCGGATCCGACCCGGAATGATCTTGGGTCAACCTCGGATCTATCACCCAGCGACTACCGACACGGCTGTGACAAGTGTTGTTACAATAGCCACCTAGCGCCTAAATACTACTTATGAGGCGTGCTGTAACCGCGTAGGCAAGACTAATCGGGTCAGTATTGGTAGTAGGGTCACTTAGAGGCATATGGGAGTATTTAGGACACTCCAAGAGCTTTACGTTCGACAGATATATATAGGCCTGGTATAGAAGGATATCGAAAATCTATATAATAGCTATAAGAGCCAGCCAGTACTTGTACTTCCTGATATAGATCTGATTCCAATCTTACTTAGATCTAGGCCCATAAGAGCCACTGAGACAGAGACGGTACCAAGTCGTTACAAGATGGATCTAGGATATATAGTTTTGAAAATAACTTTTCTATCCACATAGTAGTGTCTAGTATCTTAGCTTTCTATGCACGAACCAAATGCCTATTTTTACATAGATATTCAAGCGGGCTGATAATAGCGACCAAAGCTGTATGTACACGAGTGTTAGGCCATGTCGAAGTAACTTCAGTATCGGTGAGAGTTCGGTCCATGGCCTGTTTAGCCTGATTAAATAGATTATCAAAATACGGATTCTGTCATGAATTATCCTTGCTGTGAAAATGGCTCGAGCTTGGCCTCTGACCCTGGGGCCACTTCGGCATAAACTACTAACTCTATCATGCCTGGGATTCTGTGAGATATTTATAGTCGTATATCCATAATCTTAAAAGGACACAATTTCAGTATCGACTATAAAAATAGATAATTACGAGAGGGAATGATTATAAAGCAGCTTCTATAACTAGGAACTATGGCCCTAAAGTAAAGTAATAGACAAGGGATCCTAGCTATTCCTGGGCTGACCTAGTGACCGTGGAAGAACTACTGGACAAGGCGACTTCGTAGCTTTCAGCGGGAGACCGCCTAGTACCCTGCGCATCTCTTAGCAGACCTTGCTCGTCGTCTTGGTCACGAGGACCGTAGGGTCAATCATTATACTAAATAGGAAGACTTGCAGAGATAGGACGTCGACTTGGCCCTCGTAATTTCCTACACCCAAGCTTATTACGAGTATGAGGAAAAGACTTTGCTTGGGTGACCTTTAGCTCCGGCAAAATAGCATTGAGTGGATAAGAATGTCGTCTTCGATTCATTCTTGGCACCTCGGGACCTCCGGACCCTGTTCATTGACATGATATTGAGTCCATCCTCCACGCAGCGCATCAACGCTGGCGGACGCCCTTGTTATTTCGTTCAATTTTTCCCTCTTGGTAGTTTAGAAATCATGATATCTATCTTTAAAGTGCCATAGCATCTCTAGTAACTAATAAATAAATGTTGGAATCAATTAGGACTCGACCTTGAGCCCTACTGATCCGCGACACTGATTGGTCGACACGGGCATTGGCAGAGGCGTTGTCACCGCCTATTGGCCCGTGCGCGCAGGAGCTGTAGATACTCAACACGGTAGTAGCTACTAGACAATCAATCCGCTTCCTCACCATAGTATTGCAGCTGCAAGTTGATTCACCTCGTGCACCTTTATCGCGCCAACAATAAAATATTTAGAAAATTTTGTATTTTTCACATCTTTAATTAATTTACTAGGTTCGGAATTCATTTCTCTCTGCTTATTCACTATATTCAAGGTCCAACCTTTTAATTCAGGATATGGAGCTGGAAGCTTTAGAGCTCGAGGTGTCACGTTTGGATTCCTACTGAGACGAAATACTCTCTTTTTAACTTTCAATTCTTAGTGGGCTAAGGGGCAGCCTCCTATCATTTTGAGATATCTTTAATTAGTCAGTTACTATTGACATGCTAGTAGTAAGTATTTTCAAAAAAGAAATGAGTATTGGTTGTGACTATGTAATTAGTACACCATTCAGGTTTGCAGTGTTTGCATTATGCGTAGCAACCCGGATCATGCCGATGGCATGGTCAGGTGCTAGCGCGATGTGGCGTTAGTCCGCCTGGGGCTTTCGCGAATCTTCTTTGGGTACGTCACCGCTGCCGCCTACGTCTGTACAGTACATACAAAGACGCAACGCCGAAACACGGACGCGTAAGCCTTAACGAGTTTGCGCTGCAAAGGCTTGCACTGCATCTGGTATCTGAGAACGGATACACATTTGGGACGACTGGGCGTTGTAAGATAGCTTAGAGTACGCTGCGTGCGAAACTCTACCATGGACGTGGAACTATATGTGTATGACCTTTCCCAAGTAAGTGGTAGTTATACAGTGGCATATGCCGGTCCTTCAATCGCAAAATCCGCATCGCTGCTGCTATAAAAGCTTATCAGGGAAGAATGGTTCTAACGTTATTAGGGTCTGGCGAGGAGCATGTCTCAATCGTTTCTCGGAATACAGATTGATGCCGTATACCACACCTCTATTGTCTTTGGCGGCATAGAATATTACTTTGGACAAGGGGTGCAGACGTGTAGAGCGGGGCAGACGCATCATGGCCGGCCTATGGAAATTATCAAGCTCGGACAAACTGCGCTTCCCATGGAGGTAATCCTGGAGTATCTAGAGTCTTTGAAGAAGATATATACACCGGAGGTAAGGAAATATGTTCAAAAGTCCCATATGTAAGAATTAACACTCGTATAGTCATATGATCTGTTCGCGCATAACTGCAACAACTTCTCAAACGATTTCGCTATGTTCCTTGTCGGCAAGGGAATACCAGATCACATTACCTCGCTCCCGCAGACTGTTCTTAATACGCCATTTGGCCAGATGCTCAAACCACAGATCGATGCCGCGATGAGACCCATTGTACAGGCACCTACACCACAGGCGGGCCAAGTACAGCCTCCGAGCGGGAGTAGTACGAACGGAACGTCAGCAGCGGCTTCCATTGGTCGGAATATGACTGAAGTAGAAATGAACACTGGCAAGGTCAACAACATTACATCGCTGAGAGATCTGGATCGCTTGCTTGGCCTCGCCAAAGATCGTTGCGCCATCATATTTTTTACAAGCTCTACATGTGCTCCTTGTAAGCTTGTGTACCAGCCGTACGACGAACTTGCGGCCGAGGCTGGGACGAAGTGCGTGTTTATCAAGATCGATTTCAGCCACGCAGAGGGCGCGATCAATGGTCGCTACCCTAATGTTCGTGCGACGCCCACGTTCATCACCTATCTGAAGGGTGAAAAGAGAGACGAATGGAGTGGAGCCGATCCAAGGCAGCTCCGTAGCAACGTAGAGATGCTACTCAATACAGCATTCCCTCCGCATCCGCATCTGGACAAGAGCACACCTCTGCTCATGCGGCAGAGCCAGAGACCTATCAGGTTTACCAAGGTACCACCACTGGACAAACTGGTTGCGAAGATGGGAGATAGCGGAAACGACCCCGCAGTTTCAGCGATTGTATCCTACATCCAGGTCCGCGAGAAATCAGGAGCTATCGAGGCGCCGCTTACTGAACTCCCGAAATTCGCCGATTTCTTGAGAAAAAGTACCACAGTACTCCCAACCGAGCTTCTGTTTACTGCTTTGGATTTGCTGAGAATATCTCTTACCGATGCTCGTGTTGCCGGATTTTTCGCCGAAGAGCACAAAGGTGCGACGGGCACACCGGCCACGGTACATCATCTACTAGACCATGTAGACAAACTGGGTGACAACGCACCGTATCCTCTCCGACTCACGACCTTGCATCTTGCATGTAACCTTTTCTCCTCGCCCCTCTTCATACCGCACCTTCTTTCACCGCCCGTCTCATCGACTCTGATCTCAATCCTGACCACGGCCCTTCTCGATGAGAAACACCCGGCACTTAAGGCCTCTGCGCTCAACTTGGCAATGAACATCACTTCTTCCAACCATCAAATACGGATGAAGAAGTACAGTGCCAACGCCTCGCCTTCTTTGCCTTCGGAGTCTGAACTGCCAGATTCTGAGCAGGTAGAGCTTCTCGCTTCGCTGCTCGAAAACATCAGCACTGAAGAGCAGTGGAGCGATAACAAGAAGATGGGTGTCATCAGTGTTGGGTGGTTGGTGTACGGGGCGGACATGAACGGTGAGCTGAGAGACTTGTGGAGAGTCATGGACGCGGCCGGCACCATGGGTAATATTCAAGCAACCGCAGCTGAGGATCGGTTGCTGGTCAAGGAAGTCAAGAGCTTATTAGAAGTATAGATTTTGTTTTAGACTAGAAGGAGAATTAATGGTATTGCGATCTATTTCCGTTGTTTTGACGGTTTCGATATTACATTGCTTAGCCTGTTCATATGATACGGATTACCAGTAGTGAAAAATGACATGAAAACTCGACCCTCGGATGCCTATTTTCTTGGTTGTTGCGTTTGGGAATGATTCTTGCTGGCGAACCTGAAGTGCTCAGAAGTGAGCCTCCCCGTGAAAAAAGCAAAGTTGCAATGAATGGATCAATGGATGCTTGCACATTAAGGGCGCACTGTGGCATTATCCGATGCTGGATCTGGAGTTGCCTTTTTGTGATCTGCCTGGGAAGCTTTTCTTGCTTGGCTGCCACCCGCTGCGCTGCACTTCCTCCTCTACCACGTCTATTAGCTGAGGTGTTCTTCCGATTGTTCTTTCTTGCTTCTGCTCTCGTCTTGTCCTCTTGTATGTACATGTCTATTTGCTCTTGATCACGCTCTAGTTCTTCTTGTCCATCTAGAACCTTTATCACCCTGTAGCCGAATGGGACGCCAGGCCTAATAAACTGCGAGTCCTTCTTCTGAGGTCTCTTCTCTTCGGGTTCGCCGTAAAGGCGTACATATTCGCGCCTGGTATGCTTGTGTTCGCACTCAAGTCTAGTCAAAGTTCACGTCGTTCATAAAGTATACCTTGCTCCTTCGGCAGCCAGCTTGTCGGCCGCTTCGTTGCCTTCGTTGCCCGCGTGGCCCTTGACCCAACGAAAATTGGTTACGGTACCAATGGCGTCGCGCTCGTCTAACAAACGAACAGTGCGCTTGATCAGATCCATGTTCTCGTACTTCTTGCCTCCGTGCTTCTTCCAGCTGTTCAACTCTCACTTGGGAAACCATTCTGTCACGCACATCATGGCGTATGTCGAGTCGGATTCGATTATCGCATTCTGCGTGATTGGCATTGCTTGCAACGCCTTCAAGATGTCTTTGAGCTCCGCACGTTGATTGGTCTGGGGACCTGCGCCCAAGGGTTCGTTATAGTTTCTACATATGTGCTGGTCAGGAGTGGGGCGTCGTGGCGTAGTTGGACAGAACAGTGCTCACCTTGGATCGTTGGAACCAAAGTAAACGCCTGTGCCAGCAACAGCCGTCTTCTTTCCATTGTTGAGGGAACTGCCGTCGGTGCTGACCAGCTCAAACCCCGGTGATTCTTCAGACTTCATTGTGCGATATGAGATCTGATGCTTCAGTACAACGAAGCCAGTCACGGCCAAGGTGTTTGCCCTTGATGTCACGTGACGTGACGCGACGCGACGCGGTGCACATGCCGTGACATGCCGTGACCCATTATCCTCCCATGCAACAATCGGTCGGGTCATATGTGCGCCGTCAAGACTTGAGCTACAGACCAATGCCATGTCTTGCGCTCTCCACCAAGGGACGAGCAGATTAGACTTACGCATATCAATCTTTTTATCATGCACATTGACTGTAGACCTGGGTTTTCTTTCACAAGCTGCATCAAAAGCAAATATTCACGGAGACGGGAGCTTGTCCAGACGAGATCTGTCGAACTGGTCCAGCCGAATTCTACATTCAAGTTTAGCATAACGGTGTCACCTCTCCTCACCACAGCGTGCGTTTAGCAAAACATAGTGTATTATTATGCGCTACATTAAACAAGCATTCGCCAATATAATTGTTGTACATGAGATGCAGCTGAACTCTGATATGATGTTTTGCTGACCAGACGGATTCTGTTACGCCCAGCGATGGGTCTAGGATAATAGCGATTCAAGTTTGTGGGGTGAGCGAAGAAAGCAGATCTGCATCCTCCTATCCAGATATTGGCGCTCATAGATGTTGCCGCGAACAAAGCGTCACATTGCTGGAAGCCACCTAACCCAGATTCTCAGAATCAGTGATGGAGGAAGACTAAGAAGAGAAATAGCGTTTCCAACACCACTCATGTTATGGCGGTGATGGCGGTTCGGTCTGGAAAGTGCTCGGCTCATGTGTTGGCCATGAGCTAGACCATGCTGCCCAGTCGTAATCACGATGTGCTTCAAGAATCTCTTCGATGTCATAATGTGCACCGAGATCAAAATTGCACTGAATTAGAGAGCTGCTGCCAGTCGAGAGCATCTGCATCACTTCCGGCAATCCTTCAAATTTGTAGCTGTTGTTCCGCCGACGACCTAGCCAAGAAACTTCTGGAAATAAACCGCGAGAGTAACAGGTGTCAAGCGCAGCTTGCCAGACGGCATCGCGTTGGATTATGCGGAAAACCTTGGAGGACAGTTCCGGTACTGGATCGCCATCGAAGACAAGCGTGTACGATCCTTCAGGCATCCCTAGCGAGGGTAATGCCAGCGTCTCAGTCATCCAGTATCCAACTGTCTGTGTGACGTTTGTAGCATCCAGACGGTCGTTCTTCATGTAGCTAGCGTCAGATTCAGTCCAGCCAAAGGCATAAGCATTCCGATTTCCTCCATCAGGTCTGAGTACCGTTCTCCAGAGGTTTACTCGGCGTTCTACATGTAGATACTTGTTCTCTCGACAGAATGATATGAAGCCACGGCCGTGGCTCTCGGCTTTCCCTCCTAAAACCTCGTTCTCGATCAGAATGATCTTGCGGATATGGTTTCGTACCTTCCTGGTAGATTTATTTAGAAACTGGAGAGCCCTAGAAGCGGCGGAATATGCGAACTTTGTCTCGGGATGAATTTGATGCCAGGGTATTGGGTATGTAGACAGTATGTTTGACAGGCGCTCAAGCTCGGTTTTGTCATAAATGCGCCAGGGCTCGAAATGTATATCATCCCGTTGCAACACATCAATAGAACGGTCATGAATGCCTGAGTTTTCGGGCAAAGCCTTGATCGAGGCACACCTTTGTTCTGCCTAAAATGTGGTCGCCCGGATCACATGCGAGATAGCAACGACTGCCCCAACAGGAAATTGTCTGAAAAAGACAGCTGGCCATGTCTCGTTTGCGCCCAGAAGCATCCAGGTGCAGGGGCAACTGTACCATGCCCAAATCGAGGTAATAAGGCTCTCCACCGTTGCCTAAATTGCGTAGAAGCTGGTTTGGATGATACAAATCATCGGACGGACTTCTATAAGTGTCCTGCACCAGCTACATTGGCACATCGTGGAGTGTGGAGATTTTTTTCTAATCAGCTCCCTGACTGGGCCGTCTCCATCACATTTCCTTCCACAGACGAGTTACGCTCCCGTGTCGAAAAAGGATTATTGCCCCGAAGGCCTGTAAAGAGCAGGATCAACGCCGACGTCAACAATTCGGGTCAAGCAGTGGGATCTGGTGCTGAATCAGGTACATGTATCCTGAATCGCAGTGGCCTGATGAAACCGAAGAAAGACCCAAAATCTTCGTCTGAAGAACAAGCTATAGTCTGATAATGATGTCATGGAACTTGAAACCACGCAGACATCTACGACAGAAACTTCGAACCAGAATTCCTCCCAATCCAGCACTATTGATCAGCCTAGTCGGAAGGCCGGACAAAACAGCCAGAATATAGGCATTCTCGACTGGGCCAAACCGATTGGTGGCACGACAAAAGGCAGTCTGATCACTCCTCCAAGCTCAACCACAAGTGCCATTTCTTCAACACACAACGACAAGGATGTGCCCAAGCGAAAGGGAGGCCGTCCGAAGGGTTCCAAGGGACAAAAGAGACCTCGTACTGAATCCGACTCAAGCCTACAAAACTCTCCTTCGAAGCGTAGACCTGAGATCTTCAACAACGAAGATTCTAGTTCTTCAGCAGCAATAGTTAGCTCCTTGGTAACACTAGTCAACCCTTTTGCAGCACCAGCCAGCTCTTCGGCAGGACCAGTTAGCTCTTTAACAGCTCTAGTTAACTCTCTAGCAGCGCCAGCTAGCTCTTCGGCAGTACCAGCTATCTCTTCAGCAGCACCAGTTGGCTCTCCAGTACATATCGCAGACACTCCTCAGCCTACCCCGAACAATGAGAGAGAATATGACAATCCACCCGATCAAGCGGAATGCACTGATGAAGACTATGTGACGACGTCGGAGAGCGAAGATAAAGACGAAGAGGCAGCGTCAACTCAAAACAAGGTGTGATAAGGTTTTGTCCACAGAACAACACGATTAGATTACGATCTTCTCCAACTCCTTTACTTTGTGCATTATCAGCGTTGATGTCTCACTTTCTTTACTCGTTTGAAATTGACTAGCTGTTGGGCTCTCACCTTCACGCCTCACGTGCATCCCACTTGTGTCAAGCATGCATACGCCCTCTCTAGTTTGTGTGGAAACGTACCACGCTAAAGAATTAGTCGTCTCGACTAACCTCCTCGCCTCTACTACATTTCTGGCACCTGCACTGACTCGAGACCAATTAAAATCCCCTCCTTTAGCTTCCTTTGTACATCTGAACAACAAAAACAGTGGAGCGGAAAAACGAATACAATTGGTGCGTGACACAGCCCAAGGGAATAGCGATGATGTGCGCTCTTTAGAGCGCTACTCGACAGTCAGTTGAAATGTTGGGTCCGCATTTCCCTTGCGTATCCATCTCTTCTTGACACCTGAACACATGGTATCGGTACCGCGGCTAGATCACCAAGAGACATCCGATGCTCGGCAACGTGTGATAGGAGGAAATGCAAGATGTCCAAGTTGAATAGGCTTTTAAAAGCGGCTTTCTCTACACATTACATAACAGAAGATTTCCATCGAGCGCGTAAATGATCATTTCATCCTCCAGGTGGCAGTATTCATGAGGCGTACTGCTTATGAGAACATGTTCGGCCTCGCCCTCTTCAAACTTGACTCATCTTCATACTGCAACGCATTAGTTCCATGTTGGCCAATTTCACCTCTATGCTGATGGCTTACCTGCAGGAACCCAGTCACGTCAACCAACACCGTCCAGCAATCCACCAAGTCTACCAGGTCCTGTTGCATGTCCTCGCCCGCACCTACACCTACGTTGACGCTTCTCTTGAAGACGCTGACCATGCTGTGCCTGTTGTCCTTCAGGAACTCCCTTGCCTGGAACACGGTCTGATCATTTTGTCGTCCCCTGGCGATAACCGCGGCATTTATAACACGTAATACGGCGAGCATAAGCTGGTAGTACTTGCGTAAAGCATTCGGGTCGTCAAATTCGAGACCAATGTCTGGATCCACGGAGAAGATATGAGACTCACGGATAGCTGGGAAGAGGCCTGCATTGAGCACGTGCGCTGCTCCCAGACGAGACTGACATATGCGGAGGAGGAGCGCAAGGCTGGCGTCGTAGTATGAAAGGAGAACGGGCACTTGTGGTGCAATAGCTGCGCGGAGCTCCTCAGGAATATGCTTGATGTTGTCGACGAGAACACCGACAAAGTTGAGAGAAACAAAGCTTTCGAGAATATACTTTGACGACTGGCGAGTTGCAACTGCTACAAATGCATTGAGAAGCAGGAGCGCGGAGACCTTGCATGTTCCTTGACCACTGTACGCATCATCGCAGATTACTTCAAGCATGTGGCTACCGCAGTTTCTGATCGCGTTGAGTGTATGGCGGCCAAGAACAGAGTTTGGAGTCGCCTTTTGGAAAGTACCATGCATGTAGCGGAAACAAATCTGGTAGCAGTATTCCCGCAGTTCCGGTGTAGAGACTGGGCTGTAGATACCCAGCAGTGCAGCACGGAAGAGCTGAGATAGTCGGTCGTTGGCGAAGTCACCAGTCTTGTCAAAGGCCGTGGACTCAAAGTCAACCTTTTGGACAAGAGACTCTGCGAGGCTGGCGAGTTGAAGGGCAGTGAATATATCGGCCCCGTATGACTGTTCGAGCTTTGGAAGGATGACTTGCAAGGTCTGCAGGATGAAGGAGCTTCGTGCCCCGTTTTCGAAATCGCAGTTGTGCACTGCTACCATCACGACCTGGACCCATGACTGAAGGATGTCTTTATGGTAGCGCATAAGCTGAGTACGACGGTTCCAGTCCACAAATATGGCCAGCAAGAGCTCAGCCTGTTCTGCAAGCGCTAATTCGTCGTCCTCTTCCTTCAAGAAGCCATCCTTTCGCCAGTACTTCAACTTGAGGCGGATGACTTGTTCTAGCAATGGTATCGAGTACAGTGTGCAGCCCTCCTTATCTTCTTGACATGATTCAAGATTCACACCTTCAAAGAACCTGTGTTGATCTGGCAGAGCGCGTTCTGGGTAGACCAGCTCTATGAAGTCGAACAAGTCGAAAATGTTGGGATTCGGCGTGGCATCCTCGCCAGGTCTTATTGTGGTGCCAAGCAGCAGTGATTGGATCCTGGATTTCATTGTTGGTCTATTTTCTTTGACAGTCAAACGAAGCTCCCTTGACTCGTAGTCTAGGAAAGCGGCACGTCGTTGAAGAAAATTCTGGAGGGCGAGTGCCGGTGGCCCAGAGAAGAAGGCCGAATAGGCGCTAGGGTTAACTTCGAGCCCTTGAGCTAAAGACATTCCATCCCAGGGTATTTCGAGGGTGATGGGGGTGAGTTGGGGCGCTTCGATGAACAGTAATTCATTGTCGCGCAGCTCCTCCATGATGATGGCGCTAGTCAGTGGTGAGCGCCACAGCTTTTGGAGTACTTGCCAACATTGCGTTTTGATTGCAGATCTCCAGGCCAGGAATTGTTCTCCATCATTATCCGGATATTCGACACCAAGGAGAAGGATGCTGTGGAATAAGGACTGTCCATTGGACCACAGACTGTCGTCGGCAATTCGCACAGTGTTTGTTCCACAGGAGAAACCCAAGAGAATGTGAGCAATGGTCGGGCGAAGAGAGACAGCAGCAAGACAACTGTTGAGGAAATCCAGTATACGAAGCTTGACAATGTATCCAGAGGCTTCTTCTCCAGCCTCAAGCTCTTCAGCGCTGAATCGCATCAAACTCGAGAGAGATCGGCCGATGCGTTCTGCTTCGTTGTCCTTCTCCAAGATGCCGACAATTTTGCTTCGACCAGATCGCTGTCCAAATCCTGCCGGCGAGACTGCAAGTTTGCGGGAAGAAGCCATCTTCTCGAGTAGTTGCAGAGAGGCAATAGTCAAGGCCTCGTGACCTGTGCCACAATAAAGACCGAGGTCAACGACAATTTGCAGGTTGTTTAGTATCGCGTCTTCAAATGATGCTAGAGACAGATTAGATACTGGGGAGTGCTGGAAAGAGGTCTGCTGCTTCAAAACTGGTCTGACAATGTCCAGATACGTAGCCTGGAGCTTCATCACCAGGTCCATCACCTCAATACTCAACATGAGAGATTGGATCAAGGGCGAATCTGAGGGCGCAGCGTCGACCTCGGTGACGTCGTGGTGAGAGGCGGCGAAAAGAGCCTTAAGGACTTTGTCATTGAACAGCCACTCCATGACGCGAGCGAATGGGTGGAGCGTAACATAGATGGCGAGGGACGAAGGATCAATCACGTCGTCAACAGGTATGCTCGACTTGTTCGCAAAGACGACGAGATTCTCATTGAACGTCGAGAGACAGGTCACCATGAAACGTAGGCATGTCCATCGCATGACATTGCGTTGGAGAGGATCAAGGACATCCAAAGACCGTTCCGCAAAAACCTGCTGCATGACGAAGTCGATGTAACTCTCGATACCAGGCATTCTACGCGTAGACCCTAAGCCTTCAGGGAACGGCAGGCTGTCGTTGAGACCTTCGTTCTCAGGGTATGGTTCTACTAGCGTATGAAGAAAGCGAACCAGGGCAATGGACTCGTCATATCCATCTGCAAGCGTAGGCCATAGATCGTCCCTCGGTGCAGCACCCAGAGTGTTGTTTTGCTTGGAACCAGTGTAAAAACCGTTTACGGTCCAGTCGTCAAGCATGGTCCACATGGCATTTGCCCGGGCGGCATCCTTGCCTACCATCAGAGCGGAGAGCGCGTCAAAAGCAGCAGCGCGCAGTCCGCTTTCGACTTTGTCAGTGCAGAGACCGAAGCAGATGTTTGCAAAATCATATTCCTTCACTTCGAGTATCCAGTTCCGGGCGGCGGGGCTTTGCCGGCAGATGTGCGAGACAAGTCGGAAGTAGCTTTCCAGCATGGTCGCACTCTCCGGCTCTACAATCTGGTCTATCGGATTCGTTGCGGCAGCATAGACTCCGGCTTGGATGGCCTTCTTTGGTTCGTGAATATCCTTTTCAAACTCACACAGTTCGTTGAAGATGGTGGTGTAACTTAGCGAGCTTGTTCGACGGATCTTGCCAGAGGCAGACGCGCCTTCTTCGAGCAGGAAGCGATGAGCAGCCTCAGCGTTTGTCTCTCCTGTACCAATAGCCCGAAGCATTTCGCAAAACATGGCTATCCGTGGGGTAGGTTGACGTTTGGCCGCCCATTGCAGGAATCCGTATAGATTGCTCTCCTTGTCGCTCCAGAAGTCTTCAGCGGCATCGGGAAAGCCGTCGAAGGCGTAGGCCACAATGACCATGAATCGTTCCAGATGAAGAGGATACTCTCCGGTTGATCGTTGAAAGTGGAGTTGCAGTCGTCGGCGCTGATCGTCCTCCTCGGCCTTGAGCTTACGTAGTGTATCCGGCATGTGCGTGATGAAGGAATCAACGAAAGTTTGCAGCTGTTCCATGAGGAGCTCCTTGAAGAAATCTTCAGGCTGAACCGAGTCTCGGCTGAGAACAGCTGTGTCTTGTAGGAGAGTTGACAACATGCTCGTCTTCTGGGGGTCATACCAGCGCGTTGGGCGCACATCCTGGCTGACCGAAAGCATGAAGTGGAACGCACCATCACCGAGAGCTTTGAGGAAAACGTCAGATCGTGAATTAGCCTCTTCATCAAAGTTGATGCCTTGCAATGCGGGGTCTTGGGTATTGGGGTCCATGTAGCGTCCACTGTACTCTGCCAGCCACCACGTGAGAGTCGCTGCGTGCAAATTCCTGAGCAACCAGTTGTCACTCTCACGCCCGCTCATCAGCGAGTCGTGCAAGTTGCGCGCTTCCCTCAACGTAACATTGTTGCTGTCGGAGGCGACCCAGGACGTCAGTCGGAGAAGGATGGGGACGTAGTGAATTGTATTGAGGTCATGGCGGTCGAGTGACTTGGCGCGTGCCAACAGCGATTTGTAGTTATCGAGATTAACGTATCCAGGCTTGATCATGTGCGTGCAAATGGCGGCCAGGTTCTCGTGCTGTCTAGTCAGACTCTGGCGCTGGAAATCCATAATCTCTACGAAGCCCGGCAGTGGAACTTGCCCCACGACTTGGGTGCTCTGCACACGCTCGGCAATGAACTGCAGCCACCTCTCTACTGCCTGCATGCTTGTCAGGGACTTGGCCCAGAAGCCAAATGCATTGGCTAGGTTTGTTGTGCCATGCACGCCCACAATCATCTGGACAGCCTCCTGCAGTACGGGCAGCCCCTCCACCTTGGCATCGTCGCTGTCTAGGGCTGTCTTCATCAGGATGCGCACGCACAGGAGGACGTACTCGCGGCGGCGGTGGAAGCGGATCACGGCCGTCTGCAGCTGGGAGCGGTCTAGCTCGCGGGCTTCGTTTTGTGCGCCGAGAAAGAGAGTAGCGGCATCCAGTTCATCAAGATCCAGGGCATCGGCCAGTTCGAGCGTCTGTTGCTTGAAGTCGTCGTTGACCTCGTACTCATTGTCGTCAATGGTGATCTTGCCTGGCGCGGTCAGCACTCGTCTCTGCACATGGGCTGGCGGGCACGTTACCGGAAGCCAGAGCCTGCCTGCTCTTGTCGTTCTTTGGTTTCTTGTCCAGCAGCGTCTTGAGCTCTTCCAAATGCGCTTCCAGGTTCAGCAGCAGTCGCTCGAGCACCGGCAGCTGCAGGTCGATGTGGGCGCATAGGTCGCGGTGAAGGCCCTGGAGGGCGGCGAGGCTGTCTTCTTCAGCCATGGGAGTGTCGCGCAGCAGGCTGGCGCATCATACGTGGCGGGTGTTTGGTGTTTTTGTCCCAATGAAGCTCGATGGACTTTCTCAGAACGCGAGAAGCTCTTAGCGCCGATTGTGGGCCAGCCCTGGACGCGCTCCCCCGTCACCACGCACCTCCGCTGTAAACTCCGCACTGGGCAAGGCAAAGCTGCCACGGAATAGTCTCTCCTGGTTGCTGCGTGCATCGCGACATGCCAGCTCTGCCTGGCACAATTGATTGCTCTGACACGGCGCAGCACACGTGGTAGTCGGCCCAGTAGTGAGCGCCGGACATGGGGGCCACCAACATTCAGGACGCAAAGCGTGAGCGCTCACAAACCGTCGCCTTGAGCGCATGCGTACATGCTAACAGAGGGCAGTCCTGATCCAATCGTCGCGTGTGCTCGACCGAACGACCGGCCTCAAAGACCTCATCCATATCCTCAAGCATAATCGCGGCAAGCCCAGCCTAGAGGCGCTTGGGAACAAAGCGTACCTGGCGCTGTGCGAGACCCTCTTCCAATGCCTGCGTGATGAGCGGGCGTCCTTTGTGCGCAATAAGGCCCGGACGACCAAGACAGCGGCACTCCTTCCATTGTCCGCTTCAGCCTTGCGCCATGTCATTGCGTCGGGCGTGCGCACCATCAAAAGCTCCACAGTAGAGATCATTATAGACACCATCATCGAAGTATTGCCTGCCAATGGCGGCTTGGTCGAACCGCTCCTAGAAGATCTGCCCAAGACCCTGCGCTCACTCCTCGAATATCAGCCCCATGTCGAGCGTCTATCTAAAGGCTGCTGGGACGAGGCAGTAGACTTCTGCATTGGCTCGCTCGCCAGCTTCTTCTCAGAGTCACCTGCTGCCGAAGGTGAGCCCCAGAATAGCTGGAGTAGTAACGCGTCGCATCGCGCCCGCACTCCCCTCGAATCTGCCGACTTTTCCTCGTCTCGAGCTTCGCCTCGCTTGGCTGTGTCCAGGACCAAGCCAGCTGTTGCCGAGCATGTCTATGCAATAGATGACTTTGTGCACTGCATACATCATCTTGTCAGAGCTTCCAACGCGCCATTGCTTGATCGATCTGAGGCCATTTTGGCCGCTCTGTTGCGATATTTGCAACACAAAACTGGCCGTGGGAGCGTTGTCGTAGCCGCGCTTGCTGCTGTGAATTCTGTCCTTGCTCGTACTGCATTGCAGTCCCTTGAATTGACTAAGCGCACGATACAACAATTACTGCCTCTACTCAAGTCCATGTGGTCTGACGCCATACTGCGAGACGAAATATTAATCACTCTGACATATACTGAAGCACATATCGCAAGTCTCCTTACTGATCCACATGATGAGACCAGCTCAGATTTGGAGGCCCTCGTCGAGACCATATATAGCGACTACCGGCGCAGGCAAGAAACCACCGCTCACCAGTACCTCGAAGAAGATCACCTTTGCTTTCGACATCTGGGCTCTCCAGCCGAAGATACCCATCCGCTTAACACATATGCATTTTCCCTTGAGACCGAGCACCAGCGATATGAAGGACTCTGGTCTACAGTTGCTGTCATTGCGCGGTTGTCCTTTGTACTTGACAAGAGAAGACGGACTATCGCTTGCGATCGTAGTGATACTGAAGAGAGTGTCAGCAAGCGTCCTCGCATTACTCAGCTGTTTTCAGAATACCTGCGTCATGTATCTGAACCCAGATCCAACGCCAAACGGGCAGCGCTGCAGATGGTTGCTTTCATGGTACAGGAGGGCCCCTTCGATGAGGAGGAGCTCCAACCCATGTTGGAGAAGCTTACTTCGTGCATCTCAGACGAAAATCCTGTACATTCTGTATGGGCAATGATAGGCTTGGCAGGGTAAGTGGTAACAGTCGCGCGCAATCAAGCTTCATCTGACTCACTTAGGGCTTCCCTCCAGCAATCGGCATGCCATGCTTCGCTTCTTCCTTATTGGATCTCTGCTTGGCAAAGCGCTTCTCGTTCAGTCACTTCTATTTCCATATCTCGTGCAGCATGCCACCTTATGGACGTTCTGATTAGGCTCAACATCGTTCCTTTCTCAGCGGTGTCAGGAACCGCCCAGTCCATACTCACATCCATTGAACTGAATGGACCTGCACTCCTTACCGAGAGTAGCTCTTCGCTGATGACTACTATTCTGAAGGAGCGTGTCAAGGAAAATCCCACCCACTTCAGCGCCACGGCTGAGCGAGTCCTCAATTGGCTTCTCGGAAAATGGACCCCAAGTAAGTGTTACCATATATCTTAATAAACTCCACTGACACGTCCAAGGTTGCTGGTCCGAGAGGACCTATTCTTCATTGGCTGCACATCACTGCAATGCTCGCGATGTGCTACGCATCATCCACACCTGTCTTGACTTACCCTTTGTGCCACCCAAGCCAGCAAATTTTCTCATATTAGGACCCATCGCACAGGCCAGAACCTATATGACGCGCTTCAAAGATCTAGCTCACTACCTCTTACTACTTCCACCCACGGAGGCTTTTACGATGAAGACTGCACATGGGCCTGCTTCATCCGAAGACCCGACCAGCGACTATCATCCTACACAAATGGGAAACAGGATAATCGATTTCTGTCTTTCAGAGACCGACAAGGCTAAGCAACGGTGGAAAGACATGATATCCACCAACATTGCAGGTATCACCTCAGATATGATGCGTATTGTTACAGTTCTCTGCATCGTCGCGCCCGCTGTTGGTGCTATTGGTGATCCCAACGACCGTCGAGTATCTGCCCTCCAGTCATCCGTCACAAACCTAATTGATTCGCTCGCTTCCACTTTGGCCAGACCTCAGACGGAGCAATACAAAATTGACGCTGTCCTTGAAGTTTGCACAAAGAGTCTTCCCGACATCGGCTCCCTCCCAAGTAAAAATCTCGATGTTTATAAGCGAGGAGGTATTCATTTACTAGCTCAGCACCTATCCAAAGCCCTCGGACAACGCAAAGAGGTCAAGCAGTCATTCTATGCAGAAGATGACGATTTCATGGAGGTGGATGATCCATCTGGCTCACAGATGACCGTAGGACCGTCCACTTCTGATAATGAGGTACCTCGACACGATCTACAAGCGGATAATGACATGCCTGCCTTGCGAACATCCTGTTCAACTTATCTTAAATTCATATCCTCTGTGGTGGACTCTTCAGAGCCTGGTCATGAGATGATTCCGTCCAAATTCATAGATTATCTGGTATCTCTTTCGGAAAGTGATCTGCTCCGCTCACGTCAATTTCTTCGTGGAATGTGGAACAGCGACCTAAAAATTTCTAGGAACGACTGCTTGAATCTCCTCGAGCGCTTTAGTGAAGCACTCATCGACCCTCGGGCTCGCGAATACAACACGTCAGAGGTCGCAAATAGTATGCTCGTCGAAGTGTTGATTGGTACAACGCTTGTCTGGGCTCCTGACGCAGTTGATCGGGAGGCTCAGGACCTTTACGAGAACGTCGAGGCGTTGTATGTATATTACGTTAAGGAGATGGAAAAGGGGGGCGTGAGACGCTCAGCAAATTTGCAAACCACCATTGCCATCTTTCTCCATGGCCTCCTCAAACATCACCCCGATTTTGCACAAACACGCAAGGTTCCCTCGGTTCGAACAAGCTTGTTCGAGCTTTTGGCAAGCGGTGACATGACAGTCAAATATCACATTGCGGAGCGCTTGCCGCGGATATTTGAAGACTTTGTCCTTTCTGAACACGACAAGATCCTGCAAGATGTCGACAGCAGTCTTCCCGGGGACGACGAGGGCACGGAAGGAATCGCGGTTCGACTGCTTGTGCTTTCGCAGTTGGCATCTCAATGGCATACATTGCTGCGTCACAGTGTGTACCGTATCTTTGCAACAGCAGGAACGATACATGACGCTGCTCTTCACGCCAAACGTTGTATTTCCAAGGTCGCTCAGTCCAGGCATCTTGGTGACTCCCAGAGCCTCTTCAGGCTCTTCGCCCCGCAAGTCATCTACACGTGGTTGGATCGAGGCCAGAAGATCAGTGCAATCCCCTTCTTGATTTTCAATTACCCTTCTCTTCCTGATCTGCTACGCGACATCGAAGCCGAAGTGGTAGGGCAAGCGATCATGTTTGGTCGAGAGGATGAAGTGGAGTATCTGGCCAGCCAACTTGGACACTCAGTACAAGACCTGCTGTCGAAAAATATTGGCAAGGCAGCTGCATATACAATAGCATGGGATACTTGCAGAGGCTCCGCTCGCAACAAAGCGGACTCAAGCTATGGCAATCTATTGAAGGAGATGGTCGGCAGCGACAGATATTACAGTCTAATACTGAAGCACTTCGCTCAGATTCTGGGCCACATGTTTCAAACAATTGATTATGAAGAGCGTCTCGCCAAGTCGTTAGAGAAGAAGCCAGCCTTCAATCCTGCCGCATCAGTGCTGGCTGATATCACTGGGATCAGCCAATCCGCGCAAGGCCTCAACATGGGGATAGAACCTTCATTTTCCGCCTACTACATACCAGATCAACTGGAACGCCTTTGCAGACGGACTGGTGATAGACCTGCTAGCTTCTGGTCTCCAAGTATCTACACCTTTGTGTTGCGCTCTCTCCTCGATCGCATTCACCCAGCCCTTGGTTCTCTCTATGCAAGGTCAGTGATCCGCAAGATCCGCATCGTTGTTGCGCTGGCTGGTCCCGTCGCCCATGAGGGTTATCCATTGCAAATGACACTTCAATCGCTACGCCCGTTCCTTACAGATGTTCAATGCGCAGAAGACACGGTTGGAATCATGCAGTACTTGTTCGAGCATGGTGCCGAGTACCTCCGCCAGCAACTCAGCTTCGTGACGGGTATCGGCTTGTCAATTCTCATCTCTCTCCGGGTGTTTTTGAGCTCCTCGCAGGATAGCACCACTCAGCAGTCGCAGCACATAGCGACTATGAATGCAGCCACTCGGTTCCATGCTTGGCTTACCGAATATCTGAAGGCTCATGCCCAGGCCATTGCCACTATCGAACGTTCCTCAGCTGTAAAAGCATTCAAGCTTATTACTTCCGCTGCTTCGCAAGTGAACGCGGAAGGCAACTCGTTCCGCGGTAGTGACGAGAGCAAGCTCTTGTTAGAGATATTGGACGATGTTCGCTCAGGGCGCAAACTGCTGAACAAAACATCGCGGGATGTTGCTTTGGACTTGCTGTGCCAAAACTTTCAGCCGGCACCCACAGCACGAGATGATGTTCTCGGCTTGGACCACGACGCCGCAGAGTACGCGCCCCTAGTCTGGGAATCATGTCGTCGAAGCAAAGTAGGAGAAGGTTATCTGCTATGGACGGCACGCGTCTTAGGTCGAGCCTATAGCGCCTTTGGAGAAGTCAAGCAAAGCTCGGCCAGAGCTCGACCTTGGTCATCCTCAAATCAGAGCAACAAGTCTGCACTTGGGACGTCCTCCAGAGAGGCTATTGTCAAAGAAGTCATTGATCTCTTCTACAGCGACGACCGGACCGAGGTAAGCCTGGCGGAAGATGCGGTGCGACATTTGATCTCTCGCCTAGTCCCAGACTCGCAGTACATGACAGAAATGCAACGCGTCATCCCAGACGCAATTGCTAAAGCTCTTATGTACAGACCACCAGAGCCAGACGACCCGTCGCAAACCTCAACAGACGGACTCGAACAGGCAATATCTCCCACACACCCTAAGCCAATAAACTCTTGGGTAAAAGATTTGGCTGTGGCGCTTTGCAGAGTTGCAACTGAAGATCCCATACTGAATTCCCTTCCTAACCTTCTTACTGGTATAGATCATATGGCCGAGAAGCTCTTGCCATACGTACTTCATCTCGTACTTCTAGACGAGTTTGAAGCAGACCGGAGTGTTCGCGAAACTGTTTCGAAAGCCATAGCCACTTGGTTTCGCGACTGCGACTCGACCACGACACCACACGTCCGTGTCATCGTGCAATGCATTCTTTACCTTCGGAGTCAGCCAATACCAAAAGAAGCTACTCGGGTGGATCGAGACAAATGGTTGAATGTTGATTATCTTGAAGCTTCGCAAGCTGCAAGTACATGCGGGATGTACAGGAGTGCGCTTTTGTTTGCGGAAACATCATCCGGCCAACCTGTGGTGAAGAGCAGTACAAGAAGATCTTCAGTCATGGTTGACCCACCGAAGATACCGCTGCAACTTCAACTCTCCATCTATAAAAACCTCGACGAGCCGGATTCCTTTTACGGCGTAGATCGAGGCTCAAGTCTATCATCAGTTCTTGATCGCCTGGACTACGAGGGAGATGGTATCAAGAGTCTTCTCTTTCGTGGAGCTCGTCTCGACAGCCAAATGCGCAGACAAAATGAATGCGAACCAACGGATTCTCGTGGCACGATCAAGTCGCTGATCATGCTTAACATGAACAGTGTTACTCACTCCCTGCTCTTGAACGATCAATTCCACGACGCAGGTGACGATGTAGTGGAAAGTACACTTCACACGGCTCGCAAGCTAGGCCAGTGGGACATCAAAGCCCCTGAGATTAATAACACAGAGGCGAGTACGCTATTCAAGGCGTTTCAGGGAATGCATTACGCGAAAAGTGTCGAAGAGGCTCGGGAAAACTTCAGTCACCAGTTACAGACCACGATGAGTTTCCTTTCTGGCAAGGAAAACTCCTCTGTACTAATTAAGACCCGCTTGCGCACGCTAGGAGTGCTCACCGAGGCTGAAGAGGTCATCATGGCCGAGCGCTCAGAACATCTATTAGATACCTGGGACCGAATGAAGTCTCGAGAAAAGTGGATGCGGGCTGGCGAGTAAGTCATCTTTGGCTATTGTACAGAAAAAATACTAACTCATGCTAGATTCAGCGATGTACGCCAACTTCTCTCTTGTCGCGAAACGCTGTTTAGCGTGCTCAGCTCCAACCCCGTTCTTGTCAACTCGCTGCATACGAGAACGGCAACCATACATGGTATGGAAGTAGAAGCCCTGGTCTCGTCGTCTAGTGTGTGCAGGAAGCATAGCGCACTTCAAGAATCCCTTGCAAGCGTAACCTATCTATCCGACATTGTGCCACAATGCAAGGCTGTAGGTCTGGACGTTGATGCTATCGCTCAGCACGAGGTAGCGAATGTTCTTTGGGAACAGGGTGAAACCGAGATCTCCATTAGAATGCGTCAACATCTTATCGATCATGCCGACTTTGATTCCCAGAACGTCGACCTGAGCTTGCCAGTATTGCTTGCTCGGCTCGTAAGTATTACATACTGACGGTGTTTGACTTGGCTAACAACATCAGGGCCACCATCTCGCTGAAGCCCGCCTGGCAAAACCTGACACAATCATGAGCGAATATCTAGAACCAGCAATCAGAGAACTCAAGGGTCAGCGTCAAGGCTCAGGATCAGGCCAAGTTTTCCACGAATTTGCGCTGTTCTGCGATAAGCAACTTCTCAGCCCCGAAGCGGCTGAGGACATGGATCGGATCAAGACAGTAATGGACCGCAAGTTGCAGGAATATCACGACTTTACCAAGCTCTCCAAGACCGACAAGAGCAGAGGAATGCGAGAGACTTATTACCGAAACGCGCGCCGCGCCAAAACTTGGTATGACCTGGACAACGCAGAGTACGAAAGAATGCGCAAGGGTCGAGAGCAGTTTTTACGCCAGTGCTTGGAGAACTATCTTCTGTCACTGTCCGCTTGCGATGAGTACAACAACGATGCACTCCGTGTGTTTTCCCTGTGGTTGGAGTACTGCGATACTCCACTAGCGAACCAGGCTGTGAAGACATATCTCAAAGACGTGCCCAGCGGCAAGTTTGCACTCCTGATGAACCAGCTCTCATCACGACTACAAGCAGAGGAGAACGAATTTCAACACCTCCTGATGGAGCTTGTATTTCGCATATGTGTCGAGCATCCATATCACGGCATGCATCAAATCTTCGCGATACAAATGAAAGTGGGTGCCATCACTAGGGAGGACGTCGTCCGAGCCAAAGACGAGTCTGCGAAGTCGCGTCAGAAAGCTGCATCTGCTCTTGCAACGGCACTTAGCGGTGATAAGAGAGCCCGGCCGTACTGGAGCTCCATTTTCCAGTCCAATGAAATCTATCACCATCTTGCCATGTTCAAGGGCGAAAAGGAGAGCACTCAACAGGGTCGTGAGCTGCAGCTCGACAGATGGAAGGAGTCGAAAGACTTGGTCAGCAAGGTCCCGAAATTAAATGTGCCGCCTGCTACTCTCCAGATTGAAGTCCGACCAAACATGAACTACAACGATCTGCCAAGGATCGCGGGTTTCAGATCGACGATGAGCATCGCGAACGGACTCAGTGCACCCAAGATCATCACTGCCAAAGGCACAGACGGCAGGCTGTACAAGCAGTTGTTCAAATCTGGAAATGATGACCTACGTCAGGACGCCATCATGGAGCAGGTCTTTGACCAAGTTTCACGACTCCTTAAGAACCACACAGCTACGCGTGTTCGAAACCTTGGTATCCGCACCTACAAAGTGCTACCGCTTTCGACTCGGTCCGGGCTGATGGAGTTTGTGCAAAACACGGTTCCCTTGCATCTGTGGGTCATGCCAGCTCATGAGAGGTACTATCCGAATGACTACAAGCCGGACAGATGTCGTAAAGAGATCGGCGCGTGTCAACAAGACTCGCTCACGACACGAGTCAAGGTGTGGCAGAAGATTGCAGAAAACTTTCATCCTGTGATGCGCTACTTCCTGCTCGAGCGATTCGAAGATCCTGACGAATGGTTTGAACGCCGTCTAGCATACACGCGTTCAACGGCTGCCATTTCTATCCTCGGCCATGTACTTGGTTTGGGTGATCGTCACTGTCACAATATCCTACTTGACGAAAAAACTGGTGAAGTCGTGCACATTGATCTGGGAGTGAGTTTTGAAGCTGGTCGGGTTCTGCCTGTACCGGAAGTGGTCCCGTTCCGATTGACGCGTGACTTGGTGGATGGCATGGGGTACACTAAGACGGAAGGCGTCTTCCGACGATGCTGCGAGTTCACCATGGATACGCTCCGGGAGGAACGGGAAAGCATCATGACTCTGCTCAATGTTCTACGCTATGACCCCTTGGTCAACTGGAGCGTCACCCCGACCAAGGCCAAACGTATGCAGGAAGCAAATCAAGAAACGGGTGCAAACGGTACTGCGCGGTCAGCCAGCGTCGCACCTGGGGGTACGCCTGCTCCTTCTGGCCAAGCCGCCGTTGAAGAAGCGGCAGGTGTCGTGCAGGAGAGCAACAAGAAACGAGAAAAGGAAGATCAGGCTGGTGAAGCGGGTAGAGCGCTTAGTGTGGTGGAGAAGAAGCTGAGCAAGACATTGAGCACAAAGGCTACTGTCAATGAACTCATCCAGCAAGCCACCGACGAACGAAACCTGGCGGTGCTATACATGGGTTGGGCAAGCTATGCATAGGTGTGTTGGAGTGGGTATGCCGTGTTCCGCAAAGGGCCGATGAGGACGGGGGGAAGGATAAGCTGGGGGTTTTCCGGGCGCATTTCGGACATGCAAGTTTACCCTGGTTTTTTGTAGATTGTACGGGGAAACGGGCAATCGTTCGGAGGGTGCACTATGTATAATATGGATTGGTCAAGCTGATTCGTACGGGCAGTGATAATCCGAGTGGTCTGATTGGTATACGTGGAGTGGTGGGATGTGCGCATGCGGTTCTCACGTGGTGTGGTTGGTTTGATGCAGGAACATCGACTGTGACATCAGTGTGTTGGAGACGGACACACGAGCCTTACGTCGCGCAAACATCCACATTCAGTGTGTACGGCTTGGTTACCGTACGCCGTCCTTTTCCGTCCATTTCCTGCTCTCCAAAGTCGAGAAGCCACCACTGCAGCCCGACATCCCATGCAACCAACAAGCCAACCCAGTCGCAATACCACCACCCCATACAACATCACCACATCACGTATCCCTGCCCTCTTCCCTCCATCCACGACCCCGTTTTTCCTCACCCCCTCGGCCCGACTCAGGCACGTGTAAACGTCTCGCATCCACGCTACACCTACATCATGCAACGCAGCTTTGCACACATGCACCTCTCTCCCTATCCACACAAAGACAAACACACACACACACACACACACACACACACACACACACACACATGCACACAGTATCCACCAACTCAACCCCCCCGTGAAAACTCTCCCGCATCGTCTTCGCACATGTCCCCGCCATCGGTATCACATGTAAGCATATCGTCGGCATACTTTCCCTTGCACCCCCTTCCTCGTTTTCTCAAACCATGATGTCAAGCTTGTCTGCCCTTCACACTCTTTTTTCCCTGTCTTACAAGTGTCATGTATGTATGGATGTATATATCGGGCATGTATACGCGTATGTAGTATTGCAGGCAAGGGTATTGGGGTTAGGAGACAAGGTTTAGATACACGTGCGAGGTGCAGATGCAAGCTGCGCGATTCAGCGCGCCGGGTAGCTGTTCGTGGTTGTGGTTTGTGTCGTCATTAGCTAGGTTTTGCTGAATGTGCGGGGCTAGCTAGTGCCATGTTGAGAAATTTTCTCTTTCTGTGCCAAAGGAAAAGCGGAATTTGGCTGGAAGAAGAGGAAGAAGAAGACATGTCCATGTTAGGAAAATGGATCCAGCTCACGCGAGAGTTTTTTTATAAAAGGATACATGTAATTTGTAAGAAGTAGAACTTTCATCAAAGAAAACAACCGGCCTAATGGCCCAATGGCAAGGCGCTTGACTACGATTCAGTTCGATATCAAGAGATTCCAGGTTCGACCCCTGGTTAGGTCACTTCTTTTTGCTCTTGTCTCTCCCCTTCTGCAATGTCTACAGGGCGGGCACGGAGGTGGAGGGATGGAGCACATTTTTCGCCTTGCGGTGATGACGAGGAAGTCGCAGAAAGCATGAAATATCTAGCCCAACACATTGCTCAGGAGATATGGAATCTTCATGCTTTACTCTTCTGTATTTTTGTTTTCATATAACTATGTTGGTTGGTACCTATTTTCTGAACCCCGATATCAATTGCAAATGTCAACCTGTTGAGGGGCAGGTAGAGAACTCCCGCGTCTACTCAATGTTGCGCCAAGCGATGGAATCGTTGTATGCGAAGCGAGTGCAGCAAGAGTGAGGCAAAGCTATGTATTGTGTATATTTCCATCTTTCGTCTTTGTCATTTCGACATCTCTTCTCCAATGTTCGTTTCTTTGAACAGAAGAGCGTTGCATAACCAGGTTTGGGGCTTAGGGCTGCAGTTTATATTGAGCTCACATGGACTGTAGTAATAATGAATGTCTCTTCAGTTATATGGCAGGTGGAGAGTTTTTGTGTCGTCTATGTGTAAACAACTTTTCGTTGCTTGTGATGCCAAAGTGAGGGGAGCATATATCAGCATGGGGGAGGTATTGAACAGGCATCTTCCAATAGTTAACTCATATCATTTTATAAGAAAGGATTCGTGCTTTCACGGGTAAACATATTGATAGATGTCACGATATTTCCAGCAGGCTGTACTCATGTGTGAGAAACTCGAGATTTCTACTTTGGGCGCACACGCAATTTGGGTGCTACTTGCTCTTACAACCAACCACACCCCTAGGCTTGCGCCTTCACTTTCCCTGTCTTTAGGATATCAGATAATAAATGGACGCTATGCAGCCGCGACTCATCGCTTGTTCGCAGAAATGCCAAGAAGAAGAGTCAAGAAGGTGAAAAAAAAGCAAAAGAAGCGGTCAGCGCTTGACCGTCCATATGCGCCGCACACATAGACACACCAACACACAGAAAACGCCCTTTCCATGCCACATGCCGCAAAAAACCCAAGGCTAATCAAAAATAGACAAGAAGAAAAAAATAGACTCCTGCACACCGACAAAACCTTCGCTAATATGCGCACAATAACAAAAAAAATTCCTCTTCGGAAATGAAGAAGAGAAAAAATCTCCTAAAAGTTAGCCTGGGAGCATTTCTCTTACACCAACGTGGCCCAGCCTTTCCGCGGTACATAGCCCTATGGCTATGGGAGAACGATTGCTCGATGCAAATGTGTAACAGCGCCCCCCACACCGGCGTCGGCGAGACCCGGCAATTGGAAGCCTCTGGTTTGCTGCAACGATGCGGGTTGGAAGTTGGTCGCACCACGAAAAAAAAAGGCATGTTCCGCTCCCGAAGGTTCCTAACGCCCTGCCAGCTCAGGAACCGACGAAAATTTGGTTTCACCGGACGTTGGTTGGTTGAACAGCGTTGCGAACCAAACGATGTGCTGTTTTTTCTTCTTCCCTCTTCCCCGCTGTGACGATCTCGGCTCCGACCAAACTCCGTTCTCGTGTTCGGTGAGGTGGCCCAACAACGCAGCCAGCCCCCGTCATCATCGGAACAACCTGCTTTTCCCATGTCGTCGAGTCCAAACAATTCCATGGCTTTATCCAGATTTTGTGTAAAGTGGTAAGCGAGGCGCAGAATCCCAGTGTAACGGTCTCCGTGAAGCCTATACCGAGTCGAGCAATTTTGGTGGACGGCGGACCCGCTAGACCCGTCGCGCCAGACTAAGGCAAGTCATGCGATCTTTCGGAGAAACTGAATCCGGGATCGCCTCAAGGGCTCCATGTCAACCAATGACGCAGGATCGAAAGGCCGCATACGAAGCGCCACGTAATGTGGAGACGCCTTGCAACGTGCATGCTTGGTGCATCTGGTTGTATAGAGGTAACGAGGGTGATGGACGCATTGGGCTGCGTGCGTGCCCAACGAGGAAGGGGTCGAATCTTACGGCAGCCATCTTATCAGACAGGCACTAGGGGGTGAATAATCAAGTCGAGGAGACTGGAATCCATCGGAGCGGAACGCGGTTTTGGCCGTGACAGGAAGGTGGTTGCGAAGTGGCAGGCTTTCTTGGCGGAAGCCAGATTCGCGCCTTGCCGACGGCCTTTGAGTCGAGCTTACCCACGCGGCGCATATTCATTTCGAGAACAATGACGCGGAGAAAGTCGCTGTTCTCTCGAGGCTCACGCTGCCGCACGGCAGGTGCGTCGGCGGACAGGACCCTTCCGGCTTCGGAAAGCGGATCCGCGGCACGATTACGGCGTGACTTTTGTGCTCGACCGCGGCGCTCGTACGTCTGCAGTTGGATCATGGGCGCGTGGGGGTCGTCGTCGGTATCTAGCATGAAGGAGTCGTGGAGGTGCATCGACAACTCGGTGGGTGAAATGGGTGCCGGCTGGGGGTTGAGATAACGTCGCAGTTCGGGCGACGGCAGCCCGTCGACTTGCTTGGGTCGCATCTCGCTGGTGAAACGGGGTGACAGGATTGATCGCGTGAGGAAATCGTCCGGAGGTACGCTGGGTGCGGTGAAGTTGGAAAATGACTTGGCAGCTGACTTGAGGGCTTGGAAAGATGCAGTGAGGTTGGATTTGAACGACCTAAATCGTTCGGTTGGAGGTGTAGGGACGACGGTGTCGTTGATATTGGTAGCAATGATGTCTTCGCACTCGTCTGGCCCAAAGTGCAGAAGAGGATGGTCCAGGATGCAGTCCTCTTTTGGTGGGGATGAGACAACCTTCTCCTTTCGCTCTGGTAGTGACTTTCGGCTGATGGAATCTGGCGTGCTGATGTTGTCCCAGTGCGATGCGTAGGAAGGATCCTCGTAGTCCAACGACGGCGGCAGAGAGATGGAGTCACTAGAAATGGACCTAGAGGTTAGGAAAGAAGCCTTCTCTGGCTCCATGCTTGTGACGCTGCTGTCTTCGTCGTCGGACTCGTCGATGCGGCCGAGCAGCAGGTCCATGGGAGAGCCCGACAGCGAGGGTGGGATATCTGAGTCCTCCTGCCTCCACTCCTGTATCAGTTCGTCCATAGAAATGGTCCTGTCCATGGTGGAGCGCTGTCGTCGGCGGGCGGGAATCTTGGGGATGGTGGTGACGGCGAGCAAGGCAGCAACGGCGGGCGGCAGCGCCCTTGCGTCATGACCAGGTGCAGGGCGTGCAGACGAGGTGCGATTGCTGCTCCGCATCCTCGAGGTGTGTGTTGAAGAAGGGGATTTCATAGGAGTACGCGGAGGGATGCCCACGGGTTTGGACATTGCTGTGGAAGCAGGCACGTGGGCGGATGGTGGTGGTGGTGGTGGTGATGACGGTTGTGACGACGGCGGCGGCGATGGTAATTTCTGGTTGCAGCGGACCACGGAAGGAGAAGTATTGATAGATTGCGTGGAAGAGTCCACCTTGACGGGTCTGGAAGGGTGTGAAGGAAGACTGGAACGCAAGCGCGTGCCCATCCTTTCGGACTTTGGTCTCGAAGGGCGAGGAGAGGGTGGAGAGTGCTGCAGATAAGGAAAGGACCTTGGCGAATACATGATTAGAGGTAGCGTAGTACAAGTAGTCGGTAGGCCCTGAAGGCGTTTCCCCCGTGACTAAGAGCTGGGTTGGACCCAGGTACAAGCTGGTGCTGGGGCTAGGCGGGCTCTGACGTGCGGCCGCTGGATTTCTTTACGTTATTGCTGGCTGTCGATTGGGCGGGACCTGCAAGGGCAAGTCGCGAGCAACATCAGAGTGCAGGGTTGGGGCGCGCCGAAAGTCGCCGATGCACGTTGATGAAAGCGGACGGGCACGACGTCGAGGCAGCGCTGGGCGACGGCGAAGAAGATGAAGAAGAAGAAGAGCGAGCAGTGATGCAGAGGGAGGATGGGGTAGTTAGCCAGGCGGCGGAGGTTGGGCGGTGATAAGGGAGGACCGATGACGAAGCTAGGAGGGAGGCAACCATGGCAGCGATAAGCATCTGGACAGGACAGAGGCAGTCGCGTGGGTGCTGGTTTCCTATCCGAGACACGTACACACGACCGCGCTGACAGCCTAACCGGGGCGCAGATGGAGACGGGGACAGCGGTGCAATGCTGCATGCGCGACACGATGCAGTGTAGGGGGGGCGATCGTATGCCAGCACCCCTGGCCGCACGCTAGCCGCCACCTCCGCCCGTCTCTCAGCCCTGCCGGCCGGCCGCCCCACGCTCTCTGCTGCCTTCTGGAAGCTCGTCGTTGTGCCATGGTCGTGACCGGTTCCCAGTCACAGGGCCGCCCGTGGCGTTTGTCACGCTGGGCCAGTGTCTCGCCGCCGGCATCCCGGATCCTGGTGCAGTGCCCGCGCCCGTTGGCCGCCCGGCTTGTTGACTCTGTGTGCCGATGGAATGCAGTCGGCGATGCAGCAGACAATGCAGGCGGCGCAGGCGGCGCAGAGGCTGAAGAGTCATCGCGCCGCGCCCACGGGGGCCGGCGTGTGTGCAGTCGCCCGGCGGCATGACAGTAGGCTTGTAATGTACGTGGCTGCTGGTGCAGCAGCTCCGGGCCTGTAAGAAGCGCCATGCTTATCTGCCCAGCGTCGCTGGCTTGGTGCGCGTAGACTCGTCTCCCGCAAGACGCGCTAGCTGCCCATGGCGGCGTTCCGGTGATGTGGGGTACAGTCGTCTCGCCTGTGTGCGTGTGAGAGAGTGCGGGTGATGTCGTGTGGGTGTGGAGGGGAGGTTGATTTCCAGCCTTAACTCGATAGCCGCCGCTCCCCCGCCGCCTCGGCACCGCCATGGGCGCCCGCCATACATGCCCACGACTACATGCACACATACATGCACATAGACACAGCTCGCCCGTCACCATGACCGCGAACCCTCAAAGGGTCCCGGCGACGACAATCCCTTCGCATCTCGCTGCGCACAGCCCAAAGCACTGTCGCCCCCGCCCATTGCACCTGCTCCATTGAGCTTAAGAGACGGTCTTGTGCCAAACAGGAAGGACCATGGCTGCCGCGGGCCCTCTACATGAGAAACACCATGTTCCCGAGCCTCATTCCTGCACAAAGGAGATGAAGCCTCTTCCATACATAGACACAGCCCATCTATGCCTCTTCCATCCCCGTCCCAGTGAGCGCCTTCCCCATGCGTCGCTAGTCCAGCCTCACCTTAAGCTTTCCGCTCCGCCCACATGCTTAGACGCCGGCTCCTCCTTGGCTGTCCTCACGTCCATGGTCTTTACTTTTTGCAACAACTTGCATTTTGATCAATCCTAAAAGTACACGTCTCCATTTTCAACTCCTTCCTACACTCCTACGAGCCGCCCTGTATGCAATACAGGCCCCTCGTACAATCCATCGGGATATATAATAGCAATTAAAAACATACAAAAAGGGTAATAACGCGAAAGTGCTCACAAACCCGTCCCTCCAAACAAACGCCCTGTGCGCCGCAACACGGTCGCTCAATCAATCAAAGACGGAAATGATCTGAGAGAGAAAAATTAAGAAGCCAAAGGGAGGGATTCCCGCTGCTGCTCCTCGAGCGAGAATGAAAAAAAAAGGGCACCACTGCATGAGCAGGAGGAGCACTTGGCTAGCAGCCATCTGACGTGCAGCCCTGCCGCCCCCCCCCTGCTTCCCATGCTGTACGTGGCGATTCTCCCAACCACTCGGCCCTCTACTTCAAAACCACACTACCACTCCTGAGTGAAAATTTTCACTCGCAAATGGAGAAAAAAAAAAGAGTCAGGCTCCCTGGGAAAATATGGCAGCCGCCGCTAACCACGCAGAAAGACATAAAAAAAAAAACTGCAGCAACATGAAACAGACAATCATGACAGAGCGCAGATAGGAGCGGCCGTAGCATGGTAAGTCGTCCTTTTTGCCGTAAAGCATGCAGTCATGTGCGCCGTGGGCTCGTCGAAACATCCAAGGAGACATGCAGACAAGCATCCGTCTCCTTTTCAGTATCCCTCGCCGTCGTCGGTCCACCCTGCCTCGGACCCTTCGACAACACGCACCATGCTGCCGTCGTGCCCGCTGGGTGAATCTCTTCCTCCGACGTTGCGTACCCCGCGAACCTTCTTGCCTTGAATGGCTCGCGGAGTAGATGCGTGTCCCCCTTCAGGAGTGTAGCGCTTCATCTGTCGCCTGTACTGATGAAAGTCGACTTCTTCCTCGGGCGCATCGTCGGATTGCTCACTGAACGTCTCCCAGTTCTCAGACCCTGACTGCATCGTCACTCCCGTGCCAGCTGTCCCTGTCGACGACGTTTGTGATATTTGCCTGCTGCTTCCAGACGACAGCGATGGTGGAGGGTACGTGGGCGTATAGGCTCCGCTCATCATCGTGTTGCTGTGCCTCACATACGATCGGTCATCATACGGGTCCTCTGGTGGCACGTTCCGCACAACGCTCTCGCTGCGCTCTCGGTTGAAAGCGAACCGGTTCATGGGAGTTTCAACAGGGGTTGGCTCAGGAGGTATAAACAAGTCTTTCATCCGTGGAGGAGGTGCCATGGGCGGCGCCTTTCTCCGCATGGTGGCAGAGTCCTCTCGAGAATGCTGCGCCGGCCGCCGTTCAGGTGAGCTCCTGCCGTTCTGTGTGCCAGTCATTTGCGAGCGCGAAGGAATCTTGGACGGGCTCTTTTGCGTCGACGACGCCGTGGATGCTACAGACGCGGCAGCGCTGAAGCTAGACGAGACGGAACTCGACATGGTATGCCGCGATACACTTGCGCCAAAGTTGGACACAGGAGTCTTTGAGCGAGTTGGTGGTGGTGCTCCCCCGCGAATGGTCCCAGCACGGCTGGGAGCAGTGGATCTAGACACGGTTCCTGACTTGCTGGGCATGCCTGTGTTGGAAGGTGTCTTTGCCCGAGGAGGAGGAGCAGCAGCTTTGGCGGCAGATGCATACAACTCATCCAGGTATCGGTTGCCGTGCACCAGGAACGGGCGGCCATATTCGTCTTCCCAGTTTTCGAGAATGTTTTTCAAATCCTTTCACCTAGTCAGTTTTGTCTTTGCCTCGACGTCACAAGGGGCGTACTTACGGATTCAACCTTGGGCAGCTCCTTTGCGATACGCTTTCGCATCTTCTCTTCGCGCAGGAGCTTGCCCGGATCACGCCTCTCACCCTTGTTGCCACGGGCCATGAGGCGTGTGGCGTCTTGACTCGACTGCTGGAGCTCATCGCGCTCCTTGATTAGCTCGCGGTGTCGGTCGATCTTTTGCAGAATGGGCAGTCGTTGTTCTTTGAGTGCTTCTAGGCGAGCAATTTCAGATTCGTGTGCAGAGAGCAAGGCGTCACTGCAGACATCGGAGAAGGCAGGGGTAAAGTCGAGCATTTCTTCTTCGGAAAAGTAGAGGGCGTCCCAAAGATCTTGCAGCTTGCAACGCGCCTCCTCGACGAACAGATGCAGATTCTGGCGCTTCAGCTCATTTAATCTTGCCAGTTCATCCTCGTACTCGTTGATGGTGCGCAGACCACATCCCCGGTTGCTGGTCAGGAATTGCTTGCGCTCGCGCTCATCGACGCCCAGGCGATCCCAGAGATCCTCAATTGTTGTGCGCAGTTGTCCCAGTCGTCTTTCGCGCCCACGCTTCTCTTCTAGCAATCGCTCCTTTTTCGCTTGCAATTCTGCAAGGTCCTCCTGGTGCAGACCAAGTTGCTCGGGTGCGTCGCGATGGTACTTGACAATGGCGCTGTCGGTTTGCGCTTGCGGTGTGCCCAGCTCCGCCCATAGCTGGATAATCTCCTGGCTGAGGACCTTGACGTTGTTTATCCGCCGCGCATACTCTTCGTATACGCGTGTGAATTCGTCGTCGAGCTTGGTGACGTACGAGGGTGATATGTCAAAGGTTGGCGAAACCGTCGCGTTGGGCGCGGTGGGTGGAAGTTTGATCTGCACAAACGAGGGCTCGAGATGCGACGCATACGATTCGAGCGCCTCGGCCAGTTTCCTGACCTGCTCGAAGCGCTCCTGGTGTCGCCTGCTCACTGCATTGTACTTCTCCTTAAGGGACTGTAGGCAGCGCGTAAGGGGGAACGTAATGGCTTCGTCGTCGTCGTGGTCTTCGTAATTCGGATTCTTCTTGTTGTCGTCGAGGGAGGCTTCCATCTGGCGAATCGTTCTCAGGAGGCGATGCGCCTCTTCGGTCATTTCATGTTTCTCGTTGGTTACCTGTCGCAATTGGTTGTGCAGCGTCTCGGAGAGCGCAGAGAAGAGCTACCACACGGTCAGCCGTCGCACAGCGCAGACGTGTCGGCTGCTACGTACCTCTGCCTCGCGCGAGTCCCGCTCATGGCTGGGGACTCCAATGTCGTCGAATAGACCGTGCAGCTGGCCAATGATTGTGGTCACCTGCTGGGCTAGATAGCTCGTGTCCATGGTGTCTGCGGCCCCACGAGCGCAAAGTTCACAAGCGCATACAAAGGTCTGGCGAGCAGTGGGGCGTGGAAGCGTGCACTCGAGTCTGTCGGGGATGCGCTGTCGTTATGTATGGATATCCACAATGGGGAAGAAGAAGCGAGAAAAATGCGTGGGTGGCAGGCGGTGAATTGGCGGTGGTTTACAGGAGGCCGTCGGCGTCGCGTGCATGCAAACGAGGGAATGACGGCGCGGAAACAGTGAAAGCCTCGTCTTTTGCTACCTTTTTTTCCAAAGTGTCAAAGATTCAAAAGAGCGAACAACAGGAAGGCAACTGTTTGAGGACAGGCTGTAGATCAAAGATAGCCAGCGACCCGGTGGTCCTAGTGGTTTGTAGCCCTTCTTCTCTCTTCTTACCCCCCGGTCTATTTTCAGCCCGCGGTTGCGAGGGGCAACGTCCCGCGTCGCTCATTCAGCGCCAGCCGAGCGCGCCCCTCCCTCCACAGGAACGCCTGTTTCATACAGAACCTGTTGTCTGCCGCTCAGCAGCGGGGTTGACTGGCTCGCCATGCGCGGCTAGCATGAGTCTCCCGAGGGTATGCCGGTAATGTTGCGCGACATGCTGCGCGGTGGCGCAAGGCCTTTTGCCTGTTCCGGAAAACCGTTGTCTTGCCCTGTGTACGCTTCGTTTACAGACAAGAGAGCAAGACAAGAAAATGCTGGCAATCTCTGGTTCAACTCTACGCTTCTTCCCATATCCATTGAGCCAGCGGACATGCGTAGGCCTTTCTGTCGCCTGTCAGTAACACCAATGACATGCGCGTCGTGCATTGATTGACACGCCTAGACGCCCAGATGCTCGATTGCCGAAATCCGCAGATCCGGCTAACACGATTCGCATACATGCACCTCATACTTGTTTTTGCTATGTTGACATGCGGCCATTGGGCCTGCAAAAAGGACAAGACGCTATCGTCAGGCGCTAAGGCACCTACCCGTCTGAGGGCCATCCCAAAGAGTAGACACCACCTTACTATAATCCCTCCCACCCTCAGCTTCGTTGCTCCGTCGACACCCTTACTGTTGGACGACGGTTACTGTCCCCCAAGACCCCATATCCATGTCCCCGTAGACGAATTCCTGTTTTCGCCAGGTTACCACGGGAGCGCGGTCGGCGCACACTCCCCAAACAGCACCTCGCTCTCTTTTGGGCCCTTCGGCTAACAAACTATCGGCATGGATGAGCCCCATACTAGTTATTTTTCTTGTTGCTATGAGCTCGTCAGCGGCTGATCAGCCCGTCTGCACCCGTAGTCTTCACTGACAACAGTCTAACAGTTGGCAGAACCTAGATTCTCACCAGGCAACCTAGCCAAGTGCCGTGTTTGGGTATGTCTGTGTGTGTGTGTGTGTGTTGAGGAAAACGGGTGCCAGGGGAGGCCCCGGTATGTCCCTGGAGATGCCCCTCCGCGGCGGCTATGGGCTCGTGTCGCCGGGGGGATGGATATACCTACAGTGTAGTAATGACGTTGAGGAGGCCTAGAAGATGAAACGCATGACCTTTTTCGTTGAGCTCCAGACAACCAGGATACAGAAGAAAAAAACTGCTTCTGGCTGAAGACTACATCGCCTCTACTCTCCGCATCTAAACGTCGTCTTCCATCGTCCCCCAGCAACATCACTCATCACCACGCCCTGCTTCTGCTCTCCCTTCACAACATCCACCACAACATCCTCGCACCCCTCCTCTCCACGCAGCACAACCTTCCCATCGCACTCCAGCACCGGAACCCTTACTTCGCCCCTTGTCCCCTTCGGCGTCTCAAACTCCATCTCCACCCCACCATCCGTCACCCGTGTCTTTGCGCCAAAGAACCCCAGCGAAGTACTGAACCCTGCGTCCACCACCTTCAAATCCCCCAGCGAAGGCGCAACCCGCCACGTCTCCCCACCCGCCGTCAGCAGCTGCACGCCCGCCACATACTGCGTGAGCGACGACGTCGGACCCGTCGCCCAGCCATGCGCGTGGCTGATCCTTGCGTCGTTGTTGTATGGCGCGTAGTGTAAGTTGCCCGTTGTGCTGTAGCCCTCGATGAAGGTCGAGTTGGTCATGCGCGGATCGTCCAGCATGAAGCCCCATTGGAGGCGCATGAGGTCCAGTGCGGCAGAGGTATTCTGTGCGGCGAAGTGGGCTTGCAGTTCGAAACCGGATATAAAGGGCGAAATGGCGTCTGCGGCCTCGGGGGCTGGCGCGCCGTAGGGCGTCCATCTGCCGGTTAGATGCTGGCTGATGGAGCTGATTTGGGATGCGTTGGCGGTGAGGTTGGCGACGACGGCCCAGGCATTGCCGTCTTGAGGAAGCAGTGTCGTCGTTTCGTTGTCTTTATACATGCCTTCCTCTTCGACCCAGAGGAGCTCGTTGGCGACTGTCTTGATGCGCTCGGCGGTATCTCGCCACGAGGAGACGTTTGCCGTGTCGTTTAATGCGCTAGCGAGATAGATGGCTTGGTTGAGAGTGTAGTAGAGAATGGCGTTGGCTTCAATATTGTGGCCACCCATACCGAAGCGGAGCCAGTCAGCCGCGCTGGTGACGTTCATGAGACCGCTTGAATCAATGCTGCTGAGTGGAAACTCGAGAGCGAATTTGTATTGCTCCCACAGAGAGCGAAGGTAAGACATATCACCCTGAAGAATATGGTTAACTGATAGTTTATGACAAAGAGCAACGGAGAAGCTTACAGTGTAGAGGTAGTGGTCCGCCACGCCAATCATGGTATACAGGTGATAGGTAAACGATACTACAGGGAAGAAAGGCCGACCGGCATATGGCAAGACTCCGGTAGTTGCGTTCTGGACCGCAAAGAGCGAATTGAGAGCATTTTCGACTGAAACAACGTCGTTTGTAGACACGACTACTGCAGGCACGGCAATGGCCATGTCTTTGTTTTTTTCGTTAGCATTTTCACCGCATACTGAGTTTCATAAAATGACAACGTACCCCCAGCCCAAACCAGCCTGTCTCTCTTCGCCCCATCCACCAACGTACTCTTTCCCCCAGTGATCGTATAGTTGTTATACCAAGTCACATTCACCGGACTCTGATCATCCGTACTCGAGTAACCCGGCTCGCCCAGATGCACCAAAGCATTTCCCGTGTCTGGCGGGATTGTGCAAAGTTGGTTCGTGTAAGCCCCTGCATACCAAACGCGGTTCAGTAGTTCATCTGCCGCACATTAGCATAAGCATGCATCACTTGAGGCCAGGCTAATGCATACCATCGCAGTGGAAGTAACCCGTATAGTTTCCAATTGCATCGTCTTCCCAATGCGGCATGGCGGTGTAGTGGACCTGGGCCCCGGTAACCTCTAAGCTGCCAGTGCCATTGTGCACCAAGGTCATGTACCTGAACGCGCCACGGAGCTTCTCTCGTGGTGCTGTGTATGTCCCGGCACCATTGACGCGGAACCAAAGCGTCTCGTCTTTTCCTGCGTCGGCTGTCGCGTCGCTGCTTCTGTTGCTCACCCACAGCGAGCTTTCCGAGAACGTGATGCCAATGTATTCGTCCGTGGAACCGATGGAGCCAACGGTCAAGCTGACAAGCCCAGCAATGTTTTTGCCAAAGTCGTAGGCTGTTGCGGCCTCGCCAGTGAAGACGGAGCTGCCATTGGGTTCGGTCAAGCTCTCTGGATTGGTGACAGAGCCATTGCTGCTGTGTACTGATACAGGCAGAACAGTTCGCGACTTGGGGGCAAGGATATATTGTTCGTATGGAATCGCAATAGCTGGTGCTGCGGTCACCAAGCCGGCTGCTAATGTGGAGAACCTCATTTGGCCGTCTGAATCCAAGATTCGATTCTGCTTGGTACTACAGGCGACTTCGTTGTCTTATGTATCGCCTGCCAACACCCTTGATGACAGCAAAGTTTTCGGCCATCGACCACTGCTGGTTACTTCTCTAGGAAATGACATGAGAGCTCGGATGAATAAATACCGAGACCGCCATTATGAGAACCACTTTCGTCATTCGTCGTGGAGCTAGTAGCAATGTAGCCCTGTTAAACGCGGGGAAGCGAGATGTGTGAGCACCGATCATTGCCGAATAGAGAGGCTAACGTCGAATACCCCAGGTCTTGTCGCCTCCGCAACCCGAGGCATTACGGGTAATGCATCGGTAGATGTATTTTATGTAAGCATTGGTGTGGGACAACTCGTACGCTGTCAGGCATCTAATCATATCATCACACCACGGAGCTAGAATAAGACCCTAAGTCGTTCCATCTAGTGAGAAGAGTAGCCTTATCCTATCCATTGTCCATGCTATTTCTTGCTTGGCGGTAGCATGCCCAGCAATCTCTCAACCTCAATTGCAGCACTCCCGGCCGCCTTGCTTCTAATATCCTCAAGCAACTCCCTGTCCTTTGCCTTGAACGCTTCTTCTCCCGCCTTGACCAGCAACCCACATTTGATCCACATTTCTACGCGCTCCGGTACTGATAGCGATGTGCACTTTGGAATAAACACCGATGCAACTCTGGTATTGCCTGCTCCCAGTATCTCATTGAAGAATGGCTCCCAGCCAATAGGGCTCTTTTTCTGTTTGGCATACTCCTCCAGCTCAGTCCAGTGTCGTGCTGCGACTAGGGCTCGGAGCCGGATGTATGTGTATGTTTTGTCGTTGATCTTGAACTCCGACTGTACTTTTTGAGCGCGTTTGGTGTGTCCTTGACGAATGAGTTGGAAGATTGTCTCATTCGCTGAGAGGCCAATGTAGGTCTGTCCAGGCAATGTGCTAGGAGCGGAGTCCCTCGGTCCATTCAAGTCAGTCTCAAATTGCGTTTGAAGGCGAAGAAGTTTGGCTGCATCATCTATGGCCTGGCGTTGGAACACAGCCGCGCTCTCACGCGAGTCTTGAAGGTATTTCGATGCTAGCTTCAGTTTGTCCTGGGCAGCGGACTGGCTGTCTTGCGAGAGAGCCTCGGACAAGAGGAGGTTTGACCCATCTAGCCGCCGGTCGTCTTGATAATAGAGATCCTTCAGCAGATCGCGGTCCTGATCCCAAGCCGACGACTCGACGAGAGCTGTAGCGACAGGTCGACTGTTGATGACTCGGAAGAAAGACGCGAGTGGCAGTTTCTTGCGAAGATGAAGGAGCACATGATAGATCAGATCTGTGTCGCCCGACTCGATAGCCTTGTCAAGTGCAATAAGATCTTCCTTCATGTTCAGGAGCAGTGGCACTTGCTTTCCTGCCCTCGGTTCGTAGTTAAGCAAGTCGGTCGCCAGGCGAACACGGCCCTCATCGTACGCCGCCCGTGCAATCTCTTCAAACGAGACACCTGGCTTGCCATGGAGCTTTTTGACAATCAAGCCACAGATTTCTTCTTCGGGATCAGTAGAGACACGAACTTTTTGCTGTGCCCAGTGACCATGAATCTGGTTTGATGGAAGATGCAGGTACTCAGCTATGCGCAGTGCTAGAAGGTATTCACTGCGATTCGTGAGTCGCTCAATGAGCTTCTCGGGTGTCATACGACGGTATTGGTCGTAGCTGAGTGGTAGCCCAACCTCGTAGAAGCGCACAGCATTGAGCACCCGCAATGTATCGCATGTGTCGACAAAGTCGTCGGACGAGTACAGGTCCAAGACCGACTTTCCATAAGACGCAGCTTTCAAGAGCGACTTCTGCCAATGAATGTTATACTCATGCGCAGCTGCCTTGATGCAGGTATCCACAGCCTCGCCCAGACTTGGTCGTATCAACTGAATGAGGTCGTCTGCCTTTGGACTCTTCTGCTCTAGAAGAGAAGAGGCCTCTAGTAAGTTTGCAGCGGGCGAGTCAGAACCCAGCCTGAAGACGTCGACCGCTTCATCTGGCACCTTTTGGATAAACTCGCACACATCGTTTGTGAGAAGGCGGATACCATCAATGTCTGGCAGTAGATGTACCCAGGTATCGTAGTAAAACTTTGTCGCGGCGCTCCTGGGGCCAATCAGATGCACTTCGTCCTCCCACGCCAGTGCCACTGCATTTGAACCGCACCATTCCATGTCTTTGGGCACTGTCTTGATCTTGCTGTCGTACTCGCTGAGTTTCTCGCTCCAGTCGCCACTGACAACCCATACCTTCCCATCTTCTGTATAAAAGGCGAGGAACTCTGCGCGCGGACTGACGCTAATGTGCCTGAAGGGTCCAGCATCGAAGTTCCTGTCCTCGGCTTCGGTCGCATCCACTACGTACAGCGTCGTGCCGATGGCAAGGATGACTTCGACTGAGCGCGATAGCGAGTAGGCAGGCGGGACTATGCTCCAGGATATGATAGGGTCGGTTGGTGGGATGGCAAGGAGCTTGGGGCGTGGCTCTGTGTACGAGGTGACCGATATGAGATGGTTGTTTCCGAGCAGCGCGACGAAACCGGTGCTGTAGAACTTGCACGACACAACGCCGAGTTGTTCGGCATCGTGACCAAGTGTGAAGGGTACAAAGTCGCCTTGGAGGCCGTAATAGCATCGCACAGTGCCGTCTGCTGTGATGACGAGTAGCTTCTCGTCCTCAGACCAGCCTAGGCCCCTGATCGATCCTTTGTCCCACTAGATGCTGTCAGCATTGCATGTCGTAGCCTCTCGCAGTCCATGAACAGGGTAGCGCACATTGATGCTCCGGATCAGCTTGCCTGCGCAGCTGTAGATGTCGATACTCGACTTGGACGCCCCCGGGCCCCGGTACGTCTGCAGCTTGTCCTCATCGCGATAGATGGCTGATCTAGTTAGCCCAGCCCCAAGACGGCTATGCGCAGGCAATGACAGGCAAGCGGGACATACCTACCTACAGCACCACTGTACGGCGCCCCCACCACATGGTAGTTCTCGAGCTCGAGATCCTGGTCGAAGACTGCCTGGTAGAGCTGGACTTTTCGATAGAATTTGTCGCCGACCTTTTCCCAGTTGGCGGTTGGCTTGGACATGTTTGGTCGCAACTATCGGGGTATCATGGCGCGAAGTGGTCGGAAGCTGGATGCGCGCCTCGTTGGAGCTTGGAGTTGCGGTCATAGCTCGCGGCAGGTCGCCGAGGCCCTTGTCGCACATCCCATCACATAGGCATCATATTCTGAACACTGATCAAGGCACGTGAGATATATTTGATTATCGTGGCACAACTATCTACTGCTACCTAGTTTCGAGTTCATTTTGCTCGAATCAAAAGAAAACGCCGTCGCTCATGCATTCGTAATCAATAACCATCCTGTGTCCCAAGCCAACTCCAACGTAACAATACCTCATACTGAATTCTTAGGCCCCGTTCTCCAGCATATCAGCCAGTTTCTCTCGCAGTCCAAACCTCTCCACATCGCTGCCCACTTTCTTGCGGAACAAGCCCAGGTCTTGGAGGAATGACTCTGCCTCATTCTGCAGCTCCTGCGCCAACTCATCATGATCACCTTCATCATAGCCTGAATCAGAGTCGTCGTCACTGGCCTCGCCTTCGACCTGCCTGGTACCATCCCCTTCTCCCAGCCACTCGCCGTTCTCAAAGTCTGGCGTACCAAGCTCTCTTGGGGGTGGCAGGACAATGGGGTTCTTGAGCTCTCCAAGCGCAAGTGCAAGATGACGGCGCAGCGAGTCGATCTCTGCACGGAGAGCCGCGTTCATTGGGCGGAGCTCCTCCACTTCTGAAGTGAGCGCCTTGATCTTTGCGGCCGAGACTTGGCGGTTCTCTTCCATAAGGCGTTGCATGAGAGCAACCTGCCTTTGGTACTCGTCAAGCTCTGTTGCTTCTTCTCTCTTGCGCTGGCTAGCAGCATTCACGCACACCTGGAGACTTCGGATCTGTTCCGTCATCTCGGCAATCTGAGCGTCTCGCTGTGCAGCAGACATGCAGTCCTGGTTGACCAGAGCACGAGTGCGGATGCGCTTGGCCTGATCGGCATAGCGAAGGGTAGACAGGGTCTCGTCATAGTCGGCTGGTGCTATGCACGCAACCATGGCGGTTTTGCTGTTACCGCCGAGAGAGTCCTTGAGAAGCCAGGTCAATACGGAGTCACGGTACGGGACAACCTCGCGTGGACGTCGTCCTTTGGCACCGTGCCGGCGGGGATCTGCCAGTGCAGCGATGACACGGCCAAGTGTAGTCAGAGACTTGTTGATCTGAGCTCCCTCTTTCAGGCGAGCGCCGGTGGCTTCTGTCGACTTTGCACGTTCGGAACCAGCAAGGTCGACAAGACGCATGCGTGCTGTACGCTCAATAGTCTCATCTGAAAGAAGGGAGTGGGTAATCTGCTTGAGGCGGATTGTGAACACAGCATGAGAGCGTGACGAGGTGTCATTCATCTTGGTAGAGGCAATTGTCCGGCTCTGTCTAGGCATTAGCACAAACTTGGAAAACAGCAAGAGTGGGAGATGCATACCATGTCACCAAGCTTCATCAACCGCGCGACATCAGCATAGCACTTGACTTCGGCCTCAGTCAAGCCTTGCACATAGACGCCGTCTTTCTGGCTCTCGCGAATCTTGAGGTATACGGGGGGGTTCGTCTTGGGCTGGAGCAAGTCGCGCACGTGCTCGTTGTAAACCTCAAAGTAGGAGACCTGGACATGGTAGTTGGTGTTGGGGGACGGCTCATGCCTTATCCTGGCGAACAGCTCCTCGCAGGTCCGGGGAATCAGACCTGGGTTTTCTGGCGTGCCCATCATGGTGTAACTCTTTCCCGAGCCTGTCTGACCGTAGGCAAAGATGCACGTGTGGTAACCGGCGAAGTTGTGGTCCAGGAACTCCTCGCCGAAAGAGCGATAGACGTCTTCCTGATGCGCATAATGCGGGTCGCTCTCGTCGTGTGACCAGTACGAGCGGTCAAACGTGAACTCCTTGTCCTCGTAGATGCGGCGTCCATTGCTGTCGTTCTCGTCGGGCGCATAGAGGGTGGTTTTCTGGGTGGCTGGGTCCATTCGGATGAGACATTTTGTGCCCTTCTCTTTTTCTGCAACGGATGAGTGTGCGTTGACATTCAACAATTGGAGAGAACCTACCTCTTGGCACAAAGGCCCGGCAGCGGACTACGACCTTGACGTTGCCTGGGTCGTCGTTGATGGGAGTCGGTGGAGCCATGTGTGCATACGAGACGTCGGACGCACGCATCGAAGGGGCCGAGGCGGTTGTGTGCAGAGGATACATGTTGTCGTCCGGCTGGTCTGGTATTAATGGATAGCAAGATCGCCACTGCTGTTGCGACCGGTCAATGTATAGCGGCTTCATGGCAGCAGCTGGTGTTGAGCTGGTGTGCACGGTTCGCGCCTGCCAATGACTCGAGAGCCAATGTTTGGGCCTCGTCAACACGCGTTGCTAGGTGCGATACCACGTCACTCTTGGCACCCCACGCTCCGCGCCCCGTCACAGGGCGACGCGACGGGAACGACGACGACGGTGCGATTATCTCCGTCCACCATGACGATGATCACAGCCAGCGTAAAGGGATATACCATGACTGCAGTCCCGTCCGTCTCCCGGCCATCAGTTTCTAATTGGAGGCCGAGCAGCGCATCCCTTGCTCGGGGCTTGAGAACGAACCATCCCTCTACGTCATTCTGGATGCAGAATAAGAAACACCACGACCCTTTATATGCAAAAGTAACCTGAAATGAACAAAGAGGGTACTCACCGGCAGAAGCAAGTCGAGTTGTATACCGCCAGTTCCCCAGGGGCTAGCCATGTCAACCGTTCGTTGGGCACGCAGGCGCCGGAGCGACTAAAAAATTCGCAGCAGAGACGTGACTGGCCACACCCGTCATCCTCTAGAACAGCAACGGAAATTTCCCAACAGCGTTACACCGCACTGTCAGGAACGTCAGCTCTGCCCATTGCACGGTCCCACTGACGGAATCTCCTCCTGATATGGCCACTGCTGCGGTGTTGAGCCTGCTGGACGAGCACACTCGGCACGCTGCTTTTGACGCCAGCCTTGCCAAGCTCAAAGCCGCACCGCAAGGCATCGATATAAACGCACTCGACATTTGCCTTCGACTCCTGCCCACTACCCACGGAACCGATGGTAAATCCGGAAACGCTTTGCAGCATGAGGTGTTGTGGGATATCGTTTTGAGCCGCCTTGTCGGCGAATCGTCCTCAAATCACCTCTATAGGGTCGCAGAGTTGTGCCTTAGCCACGAATCGCCTGTAACAGCTCATTTTAAAATAAGGCTTTATGCTGCCCTGTCCCAAGCAAAACAAGACCTTTTGTCTGGAAATCGCGAAGCCCTCGAGTTCGCAAAAACTTATCTCGACTTTGTTAAATGCTGCTTCTGGGTCCCTGATGCGCAAGACCATTTGGTCGATGCTGAGACCTTGGGCTTTTTATCAAGCTTCCTCAGTATCGATGGATTAGACGAGGTTGCTCACGAAACCTTATCGGCCTTCTTTTCGTCATTGAAAAATAGAAGGAGAGAAACTTCATCCATTCAGCTCGACCAAACGGTCAATGAGTCGTTATGGACCCAGCTCAGCACCCTTGAAGTGAAGCGTTTTGCTGCTAGATCGAGCAACATCTACAGGACTTGGTTTCAATGGATCTCGCTGGCCGCCGCCAGCGGTTTCGCATTCCAATGCGTCAAGGACGAACAGTACTGGAAAAAACTGAGGCTCGGCCTCGTAAGGGGGCATGCGGATCAGCGCAAGTACTGTCTCGGCATCATCCGACAGTCTCTCCTTGCCACGACTGATCACATTGACACTCCGACAATCCAATACGCTGCAAGCAACTTGGACCGGGAAAAGTACGACCTCTATTCAACCCTGTTTGAGACGATTGTCCTGCATCGTTATACTGGGCAAGTGGAAGACTCTCTCTCGTCGATGACCAGACTGCTTGGATCCTCAAATGCGCTTCCGTCGAGAATCACGCCTGCGATGACGACCACTCTACTTACTGCAGCGCTCGACCCGCTGATCCAAGAGAGTGTCAGGAGGACGATTGGCCGCTGGTATATGGATTTCGTTATCGAGGTAAGCAAACATCCTCATTTGATGCAAGAACAAATTGCATCACATAGAGGTCTTGGAAATGCTAATTGTATTCAAAAAGCGCCGTGGAGATATAAGTGGCCATATACACTTTCTCTTCGATGGTTTCCTCCAATGGGCAACAGACGGAAGTCTTTTCACATCAACCCTCACAGCTACCCGTACCAAGACTGTTTGTGTCCACGGTGAGGCTTTGGCCGCAGTCATTGCCCGGTTTGCGGCCGATACTGAAGACAGCCCATCTTTTGTTCCATCGAACAATGATGGCACGCAAGAGTTCGGCCTAGATAATCGCCGTGGTCGCGCTATCCTACTAGGTGTAGTTCGATTTATCATGAACGCCCGTGGCCGTTTGTTTCAGCCCGCAATACTGTACCTGATGGATGGCCTTATAACGGGTCTGGCAGCACGATATGAACATTCTTCAGCAGCGCACAAATTCGAGTCATCCGATGTCGCGGAAGTTTTGAGTCTTGCACGACTTCCGGGACTTCCTGAAGTCACAAGCGATCTGCACAGCATCCACTGCCAAAAGCTCTGTGACCTTGTTCAGCCCGACACCAGGACTGAATTACTGCCGGCCGAGGAGTCCCTCCGTGCTCGGTGTAAGAACCTAGAGCAACAAGTTGATCAATCGACTACAATTCCTACTCCGAACGACAACCCGCCGCTATCATTAGAGCTTTTCTTGCAGAATTTACGTGGGTCCAAGCATAGCTGCATTCAAGGCCAAGCCTTCGCGCCGGCCTGTAAAGCTTTAACCAAGCTGCTCGACCAGATGGATGTCAGTTCTGTCAATCCAGACGAAGTACATACAGCATTGGCAGCTCTTTGGGAAGAGGCTGAAATTCGCGACTTCATTCGGCCATTCGCTGTTCATCTTCCGCCTCTGATGTTTCATCCTACATGCATCAACATCTGTGTAGCGCATCATCAAAAAGACAATGAGGTAACCACTTTAGATCTTACAACTCTTTTGTCTAAGGCAATGGCCCGCCTCACACGGTTATCCAAGGGTAGGTCGTACGTGCTTGCAGCACTTGCCAGGTCACTGCGAAAAGCTGCTTTTGCAAATCCGTCAATAACCAGTATTCTTCCTTTTGAGGAGTACATTTTAGACTTTGTGAATGACCCTGCCTCCATCAAGCCGGAGTTCTTGTTTGAGGTCGTAGCTGCGGAAAGGCTGCAACGATTCCTACCACACAGAACATATACCTCGTACTACGGGTTGCGAGAGTGGCATGCCTACACGGCCGTCCTGGATATCTTGCGGCGATTTCCAGATGGTCAGCTAGATGTTGCTAGGAGCATACTCAATCGCTTACTGCAGCCTTGGAAAGACCAACAACCACCAGTCGCCGTCAAAAGCCCCTGGAAACAAACTCTGCAGCTACAGGCGATGTTGATACTCAGCCATTTTTGTATCACTCATTCAGATGCAAATACGTACCTTGATGGGCTCACACACGCGCTAACGCTTGAATCATGGCCGCGTTACCGCTACCTACTCGAATGGACCATAGCTCGTATTTACCATCAGTTCCCGGGCGAATCTTCAAGAATCATAGAGCAGATGCAGAATTTGGACGAATACAGGCCCATGCACATTGCTAGTCTGATCAAGCTTGGCCTTCTGGTCGCACCCTACGAGTCCGAGGAGTTTGCCGCTCGACTCATGATGGAACTCAATGCATATTCAGCAAGCCCTAAAGTCCAGATACGCCACGAGGCCAACTTTGCGTTCCCGCTGGTCTTTGACCTTGCGACTGAGAAAGGTTGGAAGAGCATCATCGAGAACCCTGCGCTTGTGGCTATGGATGCTTTCATCCGACGTCTCGACAAGTTCAGTGCTTCGCCGTGGACAATCAGAACCCTGAGAGTCGACATTGAGGCAGATTTTACAATGGTGGGCATCTTCCAAGGACGATATCTTTCGATTGAATCACCGGAGGACGAACCAGTCACATATGAGGACTTTGAGCAGATTGAATTGGACGATCAAGTGGCACATGTTGCATGTCCTCTCGCGCGGATACAATTGGGTACAGGACTAGAAAGACAAAATGCTAGCGACAAACCGGCATCCATGCCGCCTCGAGCCACATGTCCTGAAGATCAAACCGGCCAGATCACCCTACAAACTAAAGCGGGCATTGACCTAGATAACCTTCATCCAGCTGGCGGCCCGCCAAGTACTCAAAACCAGCGTCCCGCGTCTGTGATGCTTATTGCGTCCTTGATCGACAATCCCACAAATCTTGGCGGCCTTTCACGTATATCTGAGTCTTTTGGGCTGGAGGCTTTGTACATTGACGATCTCAAAAAGGTTGCGCACAAGGATTTCAAGGCCACGAGTGTGAGGTCGGAGAAACATCTCACTATCAAAGAGCTGAAAGAGGTGGACGTTCCTACGTTCTTATTGGAAGCAAAGAGCCAGGGATATGAGGTTGTAGGTATTGAGCAAACGGACCGCAGTGGCATCTTGGGCTATGAAGGCGTCGACGGCGCATACATAGACGATTCTGGAGACACGATCGAAGTTGTGCGTCAGCAAGACATTGGAACGCTTCCTAAAAAGTGCTGCTTGGTGCTCGGGAGTGAAAAAGAAGGCATCTCAGCTGAAGTGCTGGCTGTCATTGATCGTAACGTGGAGATCAAGACTGTGGGTGTGACGAGAAGTCTCAGTAAGTGTCAACTTTACGAAAACCTTTAGATGCACTTGCGTACATGCTAACATGGTCTCTTCAGACGTACAGACGGCAGGCGGTATCGCACTGTATGAGTGGTGGAGAGAATGGGGTCATGCGAGTAGTTAGAAGAGATAGGGAAAGACTTACGTGACAACCGCTTTTCACACCCATAGATCTGAACTACCCATGTTATACCTCAACTTTTCCTCCGTTCTTCGCTTGCGACCATACCAAACTCCTGAATCCCCCGAAAATGGTGCTCACGGATCAGTTCTAGGCCTTTTGTCTAGATTTGGTGCTGTAACGAAACCGTAGTACAGATGGCTCCAAAGTTTGATCGAGAAAGTATATGGAGCTGTGACGCGTGAACGTGTTGTAGCTACGCCTACGTATCAAGGCTGCAACGGAAGCACACTGTTCACAAGGATCACAAGGAAGCACAACTAAAATGAAACAGTGCGTTTCGCTCGTTCCCGAGTATACGAAGTACCCATACCATGTGGATGTTAAGTGTTGTTATTGGTTGGGGAGGATGAAGTTTAACCGGCCAATAGCGACGTCGAGATGCACTGGGTCTAGACACAACGCCCCAGACACGGCGCCCCACAAAGGGCACAACGCGGTCCAAGTCAGCTTACACACTCAGAGACTCAACCTCTCCCACCAGCGGCCTTTTTTTCAGCAACAATATTTCAAAGATGCACAGAAGGGGTGAATCCAGTGTTGACACTACTCTATAGGCAGGCGCATCTTAGCCAAGTCAGGCGCTCGTTGAGGCACCTCACCCCCGCCAAGTATTATGAAACAGCACTCAAACCCATCCCTTCCCGCACGTATTCGCACCAACCCGACCTAGTTCGAAGATCACTGAGGAATGCCCAGCCGTCACTCGCTGTGTTGCGTGCGCGTGTTTCAATCAAGCAATTCGTCCCTCCACTTAAGCCTTTTCTCCTATTGAACCGAAGCTCTTACAAGCATTAAACCGTTGCAAGCTCCAACGCCAAGATGGGGCTGGTACAGACGCTGAAACCACCACCTAAGTACTCCTTGTGCGCCACCTTAGTTGTGAGGATATAATAGTTAGGACTTTTCACACTGGATTCGCAATGAATGGAACCAGACTATCTCATCAAAATGCCTTTCATGAACCCCAAAGGAGCGACTACGCTCGGCCACACGTTCAGGTATGCTATGCTGAAAGCCAAACTGTTGTTAACTCAACGGCTAACCCAACTCAGAAACTTTGACCAAACAATCATCACAGTCAAAGTTGGTGGAAAAGAATACCCTGAGTCTTTCAGCTGCCATCGCGAACTTTTGCGAAGATGCTCGACATACTTCAGCACATGCTTAGAAGAGAAGAGCGACTCGCCTTACAGTAGCTCAAATACCACACTTGAACTGGATGACACGAGTCCAGACGTTTTCGATGCATTTATGCTCTGGCTCTACACCGGATTCATTCCACATCACCTGATTGAGGGCGGCAAGGAAATTCACCCTCCAACACATGCAGTCAATGTCAATGGGAGTGATAGCACACATTCCACGGAGCAACCAGGCGATGCTGACGACGTGGATACCGCCTCTTGGGGCATCGCTCTAGAGGATGACACGGCTGCAGATAGCGCATCAGCCGCCACAGAACCAACGAGTGCACCTAGTCCAACAGCGGCCAGCGCAGAGAAGGTGCCAGGGGAAGCTGAAGCTGAAAAAGCCCCTGTAGTACTGCCCCCTCGTAACCCAGCAGAGAGGCCTGAATTACCCAAAGAGACCCTTTGCCCATGTTGCTCACGGCCCTACAAGTGGAGGGGTCTGGAAGGATTCCTAGAGCGCCGCTTCATATCGCTCTACGTCTTCGCACACAAATACTCCATTCCCAAATTAAGCCGAGCTGTCATTCTCGCATGGCAAACAAACGACGAGATCTTGCAGGTCATGCCAGACCACAGCAACGTCATTGCTGCGTACGAGAGTCTCCCTCCAGACGCACCACTCTGCAGGTACTTTCTCGACATGTACTCTGTGTACTGGAACCCCGATCGCGACGATGAGCGCACGATTCCTTTACGAAGCCAGCTCCCACAAGCATTCTTATTCGAGCTAGCCACCGTGCTAGCGAGAGGCGAGCGACCAAAGATTGAGAAAGAATGGTGTGAGTTCCATGAGCATGAGACTGAAGAGGAGAAGAAGGCGTGTTTGGACGAGCTGGCCAAGGACCCAGTAGCGAGCAAGGCGCTACGCCGCATCAAAGACAGCAAGGGCTGGAAAGGTCTGGTGCTCAAGAAAGGCAAAAGGTAATGAGATCACGACCAGCTAATCTACAAAAATACGATAACACGGAGAGAGCAAGCATTGGCGTTTGGGGTTTCGCTGTGGGAATAATTCGTATTCTACACCACATCTCATTGAATACATACTTTTTTTCCGCTTTTACTAAACCACATGGGTACTATACATATGCATGTCTCTCTCAAAACATGATTGACTGTCTAAGAATAGGTCGCACTGCTCATCCGTGAAAGACTCGTTTTTACACTACACTCGTATTGTCTAGTCCCAAGCTGGACTATATAGTCAGAAAAGGCGGGGAAACACGAGATCGCATGATCAAGGGTCCAACCTATAGTTCGGCAATGCCCTTTGTCAGCACAGCCACTGCGTATTTCCATTACCATACGATACCATCGCCAATACTCGATTTCTTGGAACGTGGCGTGGAAATACGATAGTATTCTCTTGGGACTAAAACGCCACTTTTCATGGCGATAGACGACTTACGATGTTGCTTGTGGCCTATGTGTCCGTCACTTGTCAGCTTATTGTTGACCCCAAAGTTTCATAGTTTCGGATCCTATCTCTAAGTTTTTTTGACATGGATGATGATCTCACGAAACAAAACTACACTTGCCGCATGTAGGATTGTAGACAGAAAACTTTGGTAGGATGTCGACACCGTGAGCTGATATCAGTCTTGCTGAACCAATCGAATTGTGACTGCTACAAGGCACCTTCGCAACCAATACAGCTCTGCCAGCTCATAAGATCATGTGCTGTCAGTGTAATGATTTCAATAATCTCTCAAGGAAGCTAATAAGGGAACTAAGCTATACAGGCAATGGCTCTGCGGCAGCGTCTGAGCTGAGCTTCACCGGCTCTACCCTCCACCGACGTCAAGCCATCTACCCAGCGCCAACACCAGGGCCAGCATGATGCCATCTCAAAATACCCGTATACTTGCTAAAAATAGCCATCAGAACCATATCACGCCTGTCTTGACTTACCTACATATATCCCCCTCCACCGCCATACAAGCGCAGAAACCACATCCAGAAAGACAAACACACAACTACACTCAAGACTCAACCACTTCTCAATAGTTCTAGTTACAATGAAGACTACCTCCATCACCCTCCTCACCTTCTTCTCCTTCGCCCTCGCCAATCCCACTTCGCCCCTTACGCCCCCAGCAACCTGCCCAACATGCGACTACCGCCCGGGCTTCAATAAGTGCCACATCACCACCTCGTGCACATATGTTTGGGGCCATAAGAATCCCAATACGCCTGCGCCTTACTACTGCGCTTGCCGCGCTGGATATCGTACGTTCCTCTCCACCTTCCCGTCTTTGTAGGCCCCTGGTAGTTAATGTGCTAACGTGAGAACAGGTGCAAACAACGTCGCGGTCGGAGACACGAGCAAGCAGTGGCGTCTCCCATGGTATGGAACTGCAAATGGCGATCCCAGTCAGGAGGGCAGAGTGTTTGTCGCACCGGGAGTGGCATGCGATACACTCTGTGATCACTGGGAGCAGGGTAAGGATGGGTGCAAGGAGGTCACGGAGGTGAAATCATGCTTGTAGGGAGGGAAGAAGAGAATGGGTGTGTGATCTTCGAGTGGATTGCCTGGGCGTTTGTGGGGTAGGATAGTGGAGTGTATATATTGGATGCGAATTTGGTAACGTCCCTCCCTATAGGTCGAGCATCCCTCCACAACGAACCACCAATATTGCTTAAGTATCTTACGCCCAAGCCTCAGAGACTCTTAGATTTAAGCCCGTATTTATATACTCTTTATATCTGTTTCTATCTATTATAGGTGTAAGCCCAGAAGTACCATGTATAGTCACGTGGTTACCCACTGACTAATACTACTGTATTTAAACTTGCTCTTAGTATTATGTACTAGGGAATATACAATACTTTCTACATCTACAACTACTTACAGTTATAAGCCTGGCCTAATCCATATATTTCCTTAATTAATTAACTACCTACCTACCTATACTATTATATCGACGCACACTATTCGTTAAGATATCATCCTTTAAGGATAGAGTAACTAGGAGCTTTAGATCTTTATTATCAAACGCATCGCTAAGGTAGGAGACGTTTAGGAGTATATTAATCCTAATAAACTAGCCAATCCTCTACAAAAGCCCATTTAGCCTACTAGGCTAGCGCCTATTACTAATATCGACGGATTACCTACAACTCTACTATCTTAGCAAGACTTACTGTAGTACAACTAGGATCGTAGCAGCTACTATAAAGAGATTAAAGAATATAGGCGTCTTTGAGATAAGTTAGGATAAGTAGAAGCGCACATTACTAAGACTATATAATAGGAACTACTATATTATATTAAAGATAAGGTAATAGTCTATAATTAGATTAAGACACTCTAAGATATCTTCTCTCCCACTACGTTGGATATAGAGTATAGAGTATAGAAAGTATAAAGGGCTGCGCCCATGATCTCTACTAAAGATATCACGTGATCCTTAACCACGTGATATACCTTCTATATAGACACGTGATTAGAAGCGAGTAGGTATAAGAGAAGTTTGTACTTAGTTATCTTCTCTTTTCCTTATCTTTTAGCTTCTGTA
>PELC01000145.1:0-51635 GCA_005212705.1 Curvularia lunata
TGGGCCCCCCCCCCCCCCCCCCCCCCCCCCCAAGAGCTTGTTCCTCGCCTTCGAGCCCGCTTCCTAGCATTGGAGTCAGTCTTCACAATTATCTTCTGCGCGTGCGTCAAGATGGTCATGGATGACGCTTTCATTCCGGACTTCTTCCTTTGGCCTCGTGCCAGTGTCACTTGGAAACCAGCCTGCACCCACCTCTCACTGTCAGAGAGCGTTCGAGCTGACCTCAAGCTCACCAAGGAAGAGCTTATTGCTGCTGAGGAATACCGCCGGCAGCGCGATGCAGCAAAGACCCAACGTTGTCGCAAACGGAAGCGGGATGAGAACGAAGAGGCCTACTTGAAAAGGAACCTGGAGCAACACAATGCCTGGAGCGCTCGGAACCCTGGCCGAGTGGATGAAATCGCCGCTGGTGTTCGAAAGAGGGCGAAAGAGGCTCAACGGTTCCGATGCGATGTGTGTGACTACAATGCCGCCAGCCAGGCTGCCCTGGATGCACATCTTCAAACTGCAAGTCATCTGGAAGCCGAAAAAAATGGACGCAAGATTCTCGAGCCTCTTTCAGCAGCTTCATTGAACCGAAGAGCCTCTCGTGCAGCCGCCATTGCGAATCGGACGTACTACTGCAAGCCATGTGACAAAGCCTGCACTAGTGCCACGGATTTGAAAAGACACAAAGAGAAGAAGAAGCATAAGGACATAGTGGCAGCAAGCCAGCAGCATTAACGACAATCATCGGAGCGCAACAAATACAGGCATCGATAACAGCAAGCAAGCAGCATTAACAGCAACTCAGCAGCGCGTGACAAATACAGTGCATTTTGCAATGCATTTCACGGTGCATTTCGCAACACAGTTCTAACAACTTATAGTTGACGCCCCCGGTCACCGTGATTTCATCAAGAACATGATCACTGGTACCTCCCAGGCTGACTGCGCCATTCTCATCATTGCCGCCGGTACTGGTGAGTTCGAGGCTGGTATCTCCAAGGATGGTCAGACTCGTGAGCACGCTCTGCTCGCCTACACCCTCGGTGTCAAGCAGCTCATCGTCGCCATCAACAAGATGGACACCACCAAGTGGTCTGAGGAGCGTTACCAGGAAATCATCAAGGAGACCTCCAACTTCATCAAGAAGGTCGGCTACAACCCCAAGCACGTTCCCTTCGTCCCCATCTCCGGTTTCAACGGAGACAACATGATTGAGGCTTCCACCAACTGCCCCTGGTACAAGGGTTGGGAGAAGGAGACCAAGGCCAAGGCCACTGGTAAGACCCTCCTTGAGGCCATCGACGCCATCGACCCCCCTGTCCGTCCTACCGACAAGCCCCTCCGCCTTCCCCTCCAGGATGTCTACAAGATTGGTGGTATTGGCACGGTCCCCGTCGGTCGTGTCGAGACCGGTATCATCAAGCCCGGTATGGTCGTCACCTTCGCCCCCGCTGGTGTCACCACTGAAGTCAAGTCCGTCGAGATGCACCACGAGCAGCTCACCGAGGGTGTCCCCGGTGACAACGTCGGCTTCAACGTCAAGAACGTCTCCGTCAAGGAGATCCGTCGTGGTAACGTTGCCGGTGACTCCAAGAACGACCCCCCCAAGGGTTGCGAGTCCTTCAACGCCCAGGTCATCGTCCTCAACCACCCCGGTCAGGTCGGTGCCGGTTACGCACCAGTCCTTGACTGCCACACTGCCCACATTGCTTGCAAGTTCTCCGAGCTCCTCGAGAAGATCGACCGCCGTACCGGAAAGTCTGTTGAGAACTCCCCCAAGTTCATCAAGTCCGGTGACGCTGCCATCGTCAAGATGGTTCCCTCCAAGCCCATGTGCGTTGAGGCTTTCACTGACTACCCTCCTCTCGGTCGTTTCGCCGTCCGTGACATGCGTCAGACCGTCGCCGTCGGTGTCATCAAGTCCGTCGAGAAGGTTGACAAGGCCGGCAAGGTCACCAAGGCCGCCCAGAAGGCTACCAAGAAATAAGCGCTCTCTTTTTGGGTTGCTTGTTTCTCTTCTTTCGTCTCTAGATACCTGCTTCTGGGGATGTGGTTGCTTCGGAAAAGCTGTGATGACTTTTTAAATGTGTCATGCATAACGGTCTGGGGTCCTGGCGTCTCCCTTCCATAGTTTCCATAATGATCTGAATGAAAACATGGGTGGGCAATGAACAAAAACTGAGCTTCCTTGTGATTGGTGTGACTTGATGTGATGTTGCTGGTCCAGCTTGGGTCTTGGTCCTATCGCCACATGACGCTATACGTGTACATTTAGGTGGTTCTCTCCCACAATCGGTGGCTCCGGAACATGTCGGTCTACAAAACCACCACTTTAAAAGAAAAGCTGTGGGTCACATGGGCATAGTAAATGATAAATAACTGTGGCAAATACAGCTACTCCAAAAGCGAAGTCGTTTTTGTCACGGATAGAGTCAATAGTCGATAACTGTGACAACTACAGCTGCTTTTAGAAGCAGAGTTGCAGACACTGAGAACATGGTGTACGATAGACAACTGCGACAACTACGACAACTGCGACAACTACGACAACTACAGCTACTTTTCAAAGTCGCTGTAGCTGTCACAGTTATCTGTCATTTTGCCATGTTCTTAGTGCCTGTAACTCTACTTTCAAAAGCAGTTGTACTTGTCACAGGGATTCATCACTTACTCTATCCGTGGCACGTACGACTTTACCTTGAGTAGCCGTAGTTGCCACGGCTATTTCTCAAAATTGTAGGTATCAGAGATATTGCATGGGAATTGAAAAGAGAAAGATTGTAGCTAAAGCGCTGCAAATATTAGTACAATGATATACATCAATGTGTTAAACTCGGCTCGAGGGACGCGTTGGGGGTGGCAGCAGGAGACGGCATGCGCGATGGTCACAGCTCCAAATCGCTTCGAGTCCGAGCATGACTACGGTAGCAGATACATGGCAATCCGTGCCATTTTTCAGATACTTTCATTCAATCAAATGCACGAGGAGTTAGGCAGACATCTGAAGTCGCATGTGAAGGCGGTGGAGGGTTGGGCAGCTCCCATCGCCGGCCCACTCTTTCGGCTTTCGTGCTAGCTAAGCCACGACTTCCGTAACAAGCACCAGCCTTGCTTTCTCATCTCATACCTTCGAAGTCGCCCACACAACAATGTCAGCAGACCTTTTTGCAGAGTTTAGTGCCAATCCTCCATCCGGTGAACAGCAGCAATCAGTGGCACCGGTGAAGCCCGGCGCATCGGCGACGTCGGATTTCGGGTTCTTCAATGATCTAGCCAACACCCCAGCTCCAGGAGGTTCATCCCAGAAACCGCCATCCACGAACCATTTCCAGGATCCTGGTTACTCCTCGGTTCCAGCAGCTGAAGTTGACGATAATGATGACTGGGGCGATTTCGAAGGTGGCTCATCCGAGCCCGCTCCTACCGCTACAAAGCAAGATCCATTTGCATTTGCATCGCCCCAAGCTTCTCAGCCACAACAAACTCTGTGGGACATCACCTCGAGCAACCATGATCCTTTCGGATTTTCATCGCAGTCACTTTCGCAACCTTCAAGCGAGACATGGCAACCAGCACTCGTTGTAAAGGCCAAGAAATCCGCAGATCCGAGTGTTTTGTTCGATGCAGAGGATGAAATTGATGACGATGACTTTGGTGACTTTGAGGGTGAACACAAGGTCGAAGCAAATACGGGAGCACCGGTACCATCATCTTCGGCACTTGTTGATCTGCTTGGAGATATGAGTGTATCACAGCCGCCACCTCCGAGCAGTAGCCAAAGAGACGAAGGTAACGCGAAAACATCATCCAAAAGCCCAGCTACGATAAAGAAAGGTGTCAAAGGCAGCTTTGGAACTGTATCCAAGGCAAAACAGCCAGTGTCGAAATCTGCGCCAATGCCAAAGTCGAAAGACGAGGAAGAATGGGATGAATTCGATGACTGGGAGGCATCCATTCCTACACAAGCACCAACGAAAGCTCCAAGCAAACCCCAGGCTATCAAATCAACTGCAAGTTCCGACTCAAATTCCACAGCTCCACCGCCGATACTCTCTCCAATATCAGCCGACCCACAGCCTGGTGAGCTGCCTCCAACCAACGTACCGCCGCCTGGAGTCTTGTTGTCACTGTTCCCCTCATTGTTCGCTGAAGCACAAGAGAAACTGTTTAAGCCCATGGCAGCACAGCCTCTGCCTATGAGAAACAGGTTGCTTGCTGAGCCAGCTACGATTGCTTACCTTCAGGGGTACCTAATGTTGGGCAATGTAGCAGCGCACATTATCGCCGGCCGAAAGCTGCGCTGGAAACGAGACCAACACCTGTCTCAAGGCATGCGAATAGGACCAGCGTCGTCACGAGCAACCTCAGGAATGAAACTAACGGGTATTGACAAGGGCGAAAACATGAAGGAAGAGAGGGAAGTCTCGGACGTAGTGAGGAGCTGGAAAGAACAAGTTGGGAGACTGCGACATGTGGTTTCTGGTGTGAATCAGATCAAAGCCGGTACTTTGGATCGTGGCCCAGACCTGCAAGAAACAATGCCTGTCAAGACACTGAAGCAGTCAGAAGGTGGCATCCCTGCACGGCAGCCTTGTATGCTGTGTGGGCTCAAAAGAGAAGAAAGAGTCACGGCAGCCGACATGGCTACCGATGACAGCTTTGGCGAGTGGTGGATCGATCAAACTAGCATGCATCGAGGTCCGTTTTCCCACTAATTGCCGATCCTTTGTGCACGCATGCGCTGACATTTCGATTAGGCTGCAGGAACTTTTGGAATCAGCACAAAGATGCTCTCCGGCAACGATGATGACCTGAGTAGTGGACAGAGTTGAGTTGAGTTGAGTGTATGGTGATGTAATGCTCGGTGCCGACATACAGGGTTGGCACCAAGGAAAAAGCACTTCGCACGGCTTGCACAGAGAGGGCGTGCGGGACAACAACAAAAGCCTATGTGCCGGGACGGCGGGACGTTTGGCCTAGGTGCAGAGTGATCAAAGGAGCGGCTGAACAGCACATGGCAAAAGGAATGTTAGCGGAGATTTGCTGGCCGGCGATGCCAGGTTGAGGGTGGTAGGGTGTTGGTTGGTGCAGGCCGGCATCGAGGGTGTTCCTAGCTGAGCGGCGTCGTGGTTCATTGCAGGTCGAGCAGTTGGCCGGGTCTAGACGAGCAGCACAGGCTTTGCAATCATCAACAAGTGTGCGACGTCAGTGTCTAGCGTGGTGTAGTGTCGGTGTGGGCGCGTCTGGCCTGTGTCCGGACGGAGATCAGATCTGAGGGTAGCGCAGTGCCGTCTGTGCACTTCGCGGGGCCAACGGGGGACGCAATGCAAATAACGCCGCTACCGTCCCAAGTCGTATAGTGCCTGCGACGAAACTACGACATACTGTCCGCTGTCCACTACTCCCGCTCCTATCACGGCTACAGCATTCTACTGACACTGCTCTTGACCGCTTGTTGACTGCCGTATTCGCTACCCATCGCATTCTTAGAGTAAGCAGCTGGATTGGCCCGCAGGTGACGCCCGCCGTACGAAGTCCTGCATCCCCGCCACAGAGACCCTTTGCACCACCCACCCACGCACCCTCGTAACCCAGGAGTCATATCCGCCCCAGACGCGACAACACGGGCCAGTACACGCTATACCGTGTACCTGTAGACCAAGGCCTAGTCATACTATCGTCATTCGCTGCGTCTGATCTTACCGCGCCCAGACAACCCGCCCAGGCCTGGGAACAGGCGCTCGTACGCCTCAGGGAATGAGCAGGCCAAGTGATCATGGTACGTCAAATGACCCTCTACCCCGGATCCTCATTCCTACGCCCATATCAGCGGCGTGTGCCCCCGACCCTTCTAGCGGACGACATTGTCAGCTACACCGCTCTGTCGCTATGCTTCAACGCGAACTCGACGCCCCAAAAGAGAGCAACCGTACCAGGCCGTGGCAAACCGCTAGACTGCACTGCGCCCATTGATATCAATTTGCATTGCCCACACTTCGCGCTCCATCATCTAGCCGAATTTTCGAGTCGTCGTCCTGTTTGCCGGCTACTCGACGCTGCTGATTGTATATATACATGGGTTCGTTCGCTGACGTTCTGACCCCGCCAGGCTCTCTACCAGAAGAAGCACCCTTCGACTCCCTGTCGCAATCAGAGCCTATCGCCGAATATGCCCCGCTCGTTAAGACGAAAAGCACTCCCAGCTTACTCAACTACCGGTCGGGGGCTCCGCCGCCCTTAAACACGGCGAAGCGCCTGAGCATCGATGCAGGACAATTAGACCGCATGGCAAGGTGAGCAGCATTGCGAAGCGTCGAGCCATGTCCTCAGGTCGCGCTGGAGAAGGATCATCCTTTGCGTCATGGTGAGTATGTAGGAAAAATAGCTGACGCGTCTGCACCAGGTCGCCTATTGTTCCAGAACATGAGCATGGCCTAGGGTCATCCGGCCTGCGTCGTATCCGCCAACAGCCAAGCTACAAGCAGCTCTCAACGTCCCAACGAGCCACTTCGCTGAACATCAGCACTCCGCCAGTGTCAAGACATCCCTCGGAGTCGACGCCCACGGCACCCGGCTCGCCAACATTTGCTTTTGGCGAAGATCTCTCTCGTTTCCCCTCCGAGTCGCTTCACTCCTTTTCGTTTGCGACACAATCAGAAGAGTTCATTCACAATCGCCAAAATGTGCTGAAACGGTCCATAGAGTTTATGCGGGACAGGCTGGGTTGGGCGGCGACAAATCCCGGGATAGCCAACGCCCAAGCAAAACTCAGCGGCGACCAGGAAGTGCAAAGTATGATGGAGCTGCTTACTCGAGCAAACCTCATAGGACAAGATGGTACAGGGGCTCATGGACTCGGTGCACTGGGGCCTGTAACAGGACCAGCAGACATGTCAGGAAATAATCCCTTTGAGAAGGGCTTCATGGCCGAACGCTCGGAAAGCCCAGAAAGCATGCTTGAACCTGCAAGGCCGCCGTTGCACAGGGTTACGACAGTTGAAGCTGGAGACTCGAGTAGCGCCTCAGAATCTCGAGGCGCGCGAAGCTTGTCGAGTACCGATCTTACGTCCGACGCGTCGAGTACGCAAGCACCAGCAGCGCCGTCGTCACCCACGCCAACCTCATCACCTCTGCGGCCTCAAAGAGCTGCCCTGAAACGTACACTTACTGATGTTGCGCCTCTTACTATACAGAGCCAACTTACTGATGCCTTGGCCCAGCCATATCGAGTGGGTGATCAGGAAAAGATCAGCGATGTAGTATCCCCTACGACGATACCCACTTTGACCCCGAGCTTCAGCAATGCAACAGGTCCGCATTCGGCTGGAGCTGCGCCGCATGGCCATGGCAGTAGACATGTTCCAGCTGCGCAAGCCATCTTCACTACCGAAACAGAATCGCCATGGACAATTACATCTGCCAATGACCTGGCATGCTTGGTCTTTGGCGTTACGAGAGCTGAGGTCCGCAAGTTGGGCATACTTGAAGTCGTGCGAGAGGATCGTAGGAAGTGGTTAGAAAGCAAGCTGAGAGACCCTGAGGTTGGCTCGAAGAATGCGCAGTCCTCAGCGGCACCTAGCATGAGCAATTTGAAGGTCGGCAGCGGTGTTACAGCGCGGTTGCTGAACAAAGCTCCATCACGAGTAACAGCTGCGAGAAAGGCCAAGACTGACGACGGCAGTGGATCGTCCTACTACAATGCGAAGAAGACGGGTAAGCTGAACCACGAGCCCAAAGGCTCAAGAGGTGTCTTGCTCTGTGGCGACGTAATACCCATTCAGAAACGCAATGGCTCAACTGGATCGGCCAGCTTGTGGGTCAAGGAGAAGCGGGGTAGCCTGATCTGGGTGCTAGAGGAGATTGCAGAAGACGTCGTATACATCACCGTTGACGAAGTAGGCTGCGTATCCAAGGGCTGGGGCGCGACCGAAGCCGTTTTCGGAAGCGATCGTTTACGGCGAGGAATGGACCTCAAGCGTTTGATACCTGGCATACCGCGACTTCGGGGTACAAATACTGGAGCACTAGACTATGACTCGATTGACGAGTTCCGCAGCTATACAGCGCGAACTTCGAACAGCATCAACATACCGGTAACAGTGGAAGCCTTGCCCGGCGAGCCAACCTTCCGTATTTCAAGCTTTCCGCACATTGCTGGCATTATTGTTCTATCCTCTACCGACCTTACAATAACAAGCTCGAACTCTGTCTTTTCATCGGCTTTATTCGGACAGCCGCGGCCTGAAGGCATCCACGTGAGCAAGCTCATACCTGCTTTCGACAAGATACTGCACGTCATGACCGATGAGGACAAGATTGAGCTTGTAGATGGTATTGTCATCCCGGAGCACAGTTTCCGCCGCGCTCGAGCCCTGCTGGCTATGCGAGAGGGCAGCGCAGATGCGGCAGCTATCTTCCTGAAGCCAAGTGGTCTCCCTGCCCTCCACCGTGACGGTTCCGAGATCATGGTCGATGTGCAAATGCGAGTAGTCAAGAGTGAGAAGACACCCCGCTTTGACGAAAATGTCATAGAAGAGGAAGATGGGCTGTCACCCAAACCTACCAAGGGTGCCGAACTGGTCTATGCTCTGTGGGTAACCTACTCCAGGCAACTGCATGCTGCAAACCATGGTATCGGTCCTGTGACTCCTCTCTTGTCTCGGCCACCCTCACCACGCCAACTTCAACCTGGCCAAGCAAGATTTCCAATTCCACATGAGCCAGAATCACATCAATCACAGGGGTCTCCAACCCCAGTGTCGCTCATAACACAACAAATTCAAGAAGCTATGCAGCCCATGACCCCACAGGAACCCCAAGCAAAAGCCCCAGAACCAACACCAGTGAAAGAAGAGCCACCCCATAAGAAAACAATTGACGACTTTGTTGTACTGGAAGAGATGGGACAGGGTGCCTATGGTCAAGTCAAGCTTTGTCGATACAAGAAGATGAGCAACAAGAAGGTCGTGATCAAGTACGTCACAAAGAGGCGCATTCTTGTCGACACATGGACGCGAGACCGAAGATTAGGAACAGTGCCGCTCGAGATTCACGTCCTAGATTATCTCCGTCGCGACGGCTTCAAGCACCCAAACATTGTTGAAATGGCCGACTTCTTCGAGGATGACGTCAACTACTACATTGAAATGATTCCGCATGGTCTTCCGGGCATGGATTTATTCGATTACATCGAACTACGGGTCAACATGGAAGAGAAGGAATGCCGCAAGATTTTTGTTCAAGTTGCCGAGGCGATACATCACTTGCACACGAAAGCAAAGGTTGTACATCGTGACATAAAAGATGAAAATGTTGTGCTCGACGGTGAAGGTAACATCAAGCTCATCGACTTTGGAAGCGCAGCATACATCAAGAGCGGGCCTTTTGATGTCTTTGTGGGCACTATTGGTATGTCCCTATTCTTCTCCCCAGGCTCTTTATGTCTCTACACATTCTAATAACAACATAACAGACTATGCCGCCCCCGAGGTCCTAGCTGGAAAAGCCTATCGGGGCAAGGAACAAGATGTGTGGGCGCTAGGCATTCTCCTTTACACAATCATCTACAAGGAGAACCCTTTCTACTCCATTGATGAGATCATGGACCATGACCTCCGTGTGCCGTGGGTCATGTCGGAAGAAAGTATTGATCTCATACGGCTGATGCTGGACCGCGATGTGGAGAAGCGGATTACGATTAGTATGGTGCTGGAGCACCCTTGGTGTAAAGGCATGAGTGGAGGTAGTCCTACAGCCACGACGGCATCTGCTTCAGGCGTTGGCGGTGGGGCAGCGGGCGGAGCAATTACCGAGGCTGATGCATAAATGGGATGATTCAAGAATCAAGAAGTGTGAGAAAAGATTTCCTCTAGGCAACGGATACTTTCTACTCTTTACTTCTTTCCAAATGGCCGGGGGGATGGCAAGCAAGGCAATATAGAGAACGACTTCTTTCTTTTAACGACAACTTTTTTCATATACCTTCTTTACTTTTATACTTCCTCTTCTTCTTTTTCATCTCCTTTAGGCATAAGGGAATATGGCAATCGGGGTGGGGCAAAAAAAAACAGGATTAAGGGAAATTTGGCAAAGAAACCGCAAAAATGCTAAGGCAAAACTAGGAAGGGCAAACGGGGATTGAGCTAAGGAGATGTGCATCGTTAACTTGTTGTTGATGCTTTTTTATTTCCTTGGAAAGAAGGAAGGAGGATTAGAAGGGTACAGATGCTAGTATCGTGTTTTTTCTCTCTCTTCAAACTTTGTAAGTAGTGAATGCGCTTATTGAATGTTTGTCTGTTCAATTCTTTTGGGCAGCAACTGGAAAGGAAGCAACCGGACGTGCTTAATACCATACGACCAGGAAAGAACTGAGTGCAACACGACGTCAGTTTCCTTCTGCCAGCAAGCGCCGTCACAAGGATGAGCTGAAGAAAGAAAAAGGCATTGCATCTTAATGCTGTAAAACAGTGATCATGGATATTGATGTTTTTGGTCTCGTTCAGGACCAAAAAAAAGTTCTAATCGTACAGAATGCGTTCCTATGCTGCCGAGCAAGACAGCCTACGCATGCTCGTCAAGAGTGGAATAAATACCCGCGTTGTCGCCAGCCCCCAAACCCCCAATGCCGTAAAACGCGCTCGTATTGCACTAAATGAATCGAACAACTTCCCTTCTATTCGTTTCACCTCCTGGTATCCAGGTCCTTGAATGTGGCTGGACTTGGTGGCACGAGTGGCCCCTTGACGCCATCATCTCCTTTAGGCTCTACGTATCCTGGGGCCTTGCCATATTCGCCAGAGAAGTACTTCTGGAAATCTTGGTTGTCCTCGAATGGCCTAGGACCAAGCAGCCTAATCATATCTTCACGGCCAAGCATTTCCTTCCTGAGGAGCTCCTCTGCGACCAAGCCTACTTCGTGCTTCTTCTCAGTGAGCAAGTCCTTGCATTGCTTGTATGCTTCGTCCACAATGCGCTTGACTTCCATATCGATGTTCTTGGCCGTGTCTTCTGAAAAGGGCTTGGTGAGCTGCTGGCCCTCGCCATCCTCAAAGTAGATGTAGCCAATCTTCTTGCTCATACCCCACTTGCTGACCATTGCAGTGGCCATCTGAGTGACCTTGCGGAAGTCGTCCGATGCGCCAGACGTGACGGTGTCGAAGTGCAACTCTTCAGAAACACGTCCACCAAGCGTCATTGCCATACGATCCATAAGTTGATTTACGTTCATAAGGTACGTGTCGCCATTGGGAAGGTATTGAGCGTAGCCGAGTGCACCTTGGCCACGTGGAATGATGGAGACTTTGAGAAGAGGATCCGCCCACTTGAAGTACCAACCACAGATAGCGTGGCCAGCTTCGTGATATGCGACAGTCTTCTTCTCCTCGGGCTTGAGAACAAGAGACTTCTTCTCGAGACCACCGATGACTCGCTCAATGGCTTGTTCGAAATGCACCATGGAAACAGTGTCAGCGTTCGCACGGGCGGCTAATGCACGTTAGCATTCACGTATATAGATGGAAATTAGAGGACTTACCAATAAGAGCAGCTTCATTAACGCAGTTGGCGATGTCGGCACCAGAGAAGCCTGGCGTCAAAGCTGCTAGCCTGCCCTTCAAGAACTCGACATCTTCGTTGGTGACGATCTTCTTCAAGTGAACACCGAAGATCTGACCACGACCATCCATGGTGGGCTTGTCAATGTTGATATGCCTATCGAAACGACCCGGTCGCATAAGAGCCTTGTCCAGAACATCGGGTCGGTTAGTACCTGCGAGCACGACTACTTGTTCGGTAGTGTTGAAGCCGTCCATCTCGGTGAGAATCTGATTGAGTGTTGCTTCACGTTCGTCATTGCCACCGCCAAAATTCTGTTTTGAACGAGCGCGGCCAATAGCGTCAATCTCATCGATGAAGATGATGCACGGCGTACTCTTACGCGCATTGGCGAACAAGTCTCGGACTCGTGAAGCACCAACACCTACGAACATCTCGACGAACTCGGATCCGCTGACACTGAAGAACGGAACGCCCGACTCTCCCGCGGTGGCTTTCGCTAGGAGGGTCTTACCAGTACCTGGGGATCCTGAGAGGATGGCACCACGGGGAATCTTTGCACCAAGCTTCTGGAATCGACCAGGGTCCTTGAGGAAAGAGACGAACTCCATAATCTCCTGCTTGGCTTCGTCCATGCCAGCAACATCACTGAACTTAACTTTGACGTCTGTCTCATGGTTGAACTTCTTGGCACGGCTCTTACCCATGCCGAAAACGCCACCGCTACCCCCTGCTCCACCTCCTGCACGCCTTGTGAAGTAGAAGAGTGCACCAAGAAGGAGGATGGTAGGGCCAAACGACAAGAAGGTACCAAACCAGGATATTTCACTAGAGTACGCGACAGGGATGCGCTCAGAACTAGGGATACCCAGCTCATATTGGGCGTCGTCCATCTTGCGCTCAAAGGCCTCAACAGAGCCAATTGTGAAGTAGTAGTAAAAGTTCTGGTTGACAGAGGGAGAGTCGGGATACATGGAGGCAACAGCCTCGCGATGCAGGTGGACCTTTGCTTTGTTGCCGTTAAGGATGACAATCTTCTCGACCAGGCCCTTGTCTAGGAAAGTAGTGCGGAACTCTTGCCATGTGATCTCCTTTGTATTTTCGCCTGGGAAGATCATCTTGTAGGTAAGGTAGGCGAGGAAAGCTGTGATAATTATGGTGTTTGTATCCATACCACCGCCAAAAGAGGGGCCGGTCGGACCACCAGCACCGCCCTTAGAACTCTTGCCTGGGCCTGGGTCGTGTGCACCTGACTTCTGTTGTGGCTCCTGTGGGTTGTCGTTCTTGAACTGTTGCTGGTCGGCTGCCTTGCGGGCCATGTTGGTGGTTAAGCGCGAGATCTTGGCTGCTGTAGCCAGATCCAACTTCTCCCCTCTTTGCAGCCTGTCCATCTCGACGCGGAGCTCCGGAGGTATGCCGTTCCGCTTGATTTCCTCCATTGCGTCCTTGACATGCTCCCTCTGTGCCTTGGGAACACCCATGCACACAAATGACACTAGCTGATCGAGCATCTTCTCTTCCTCTGGCGTGAGCTTTGCCATCTGAGGTTGGCCCTGGCTGTCCTTCTCTGTATTTAGAGGCTGATTGGAACCTGGCTTCTCAGAGTGGCCTTCCTTCTTTGCTAACTCATCGTCCTTGTTGTTCTTTGGCTCTCCCGGTGGCCCAGTCGCATATCTCCGGGCGCGTTGCGGAGCGTAAATACATTGCGGCAGTGGTGCGCGCGTGCGTAATGTGCGTGGTGCCCTTGTAATAGTGGCATTGATGTAGGGTCGAGAGAGGCGTGCGAGGTTGCCTGATTGCCGGAGGAGCGTTGACATGGCGGCGGCGGCCTAAGGTAAATGACGGTGGACGGGGGAGGGGTCGCAGTAACTTGCGGTAATTTGGGATATTATACAATGAATGGAAACAAGGAAATTGAAGGAGCCAACAGTGCACAGGAAATCCGCGCCTGATGGGATTGTACTGCCGCGCACTGGCAGGTAGAAGGTGTCTTGTGGCGGGTGCGCACTTGATGGCAAAAGCTAAGATATGACAGAATCATCGAAGTTCGTCGCATCGCCGACACGCCGACTGACTAAGCGGGGCCCAGCCAGAACTAGACTCAACGCGTGGACATGTGCCTTACTTGACCCCTCAGTGAGGAGCGGTTCAACATCTGCAGCACGGCCTTTGATCAGCTGACCATAACAGTCTGCACTCTGCAATCACCATGCATGACATCAGCATCGTCATACATCTGTTCATGCCGCCCTTCCACAGAACGCAAGGCTGCCTTGGCCAAATGCGGACTAAACAGTCATCTACTATCTGTCGCAACATCGGACTAGTAGGCCTGGTATGATCAAAGCCAATGGGCATTTTTTTGAAAATGCGATGGTATCCGTTGAACTAGATTTTATGTAGCGAATAGCTGGCCTAGGTAATAAGGCCATCGGACGGCATATCTCGGTACAGAACATGGGTAGTCAGGAGCACCGGAACAGTCAAAACAAACGCAGGATGTAGATTCAAGTCGTGTTTGTACAGTCTATTTGTCGTCTCGCTACAGTGACTGGCATGTTGCGTGTACGCTCTGCTTGAGTCCTTCAACGACATGCACTATCCTCCATCAAGCCGGAATCTCGCCCCTCTGGATTACGTATTTACTCCTCATCTCCGTACAGAGCACGGCCGGTCTTGGAGTTGAGGAACTCGTTCCTAATCTCATTGTCAGCCTCCCAGTCTCGATTGAATTCTGTCACACCCATTTCCTTGCCATTCCGCATCTCATCCCAGTATCTCGGACTCACCTCTCAATGGCCCACTGCATGGCTCCGTATCCAAGGATAAGCGGGGGAACAAAGTAAAGGACCTGGTTCTTGGATCGGCGCACAACGTTCCAGAAGCCCTTGCTGAGGAACTGGGCCATGGGGCGCTGTCGGTTAGGGCTCAGAGCGTAGGTCACGATGCCCTTGCCTGGGCGGCCACCACCCTCATAGGGGTTGCCCCATGAACCGATGTGCCATCTATGCCATCGTCAGCATATACTCCATCCGGTCAACCGAACACACGTTCGCCGGCTATGCAGCGCAATTTGGGGCGCGGGATCTTTCGAGAAGGGTGCGGGCGCTGTCGCGTGCGGGGAGGGTCGAGACATACGTGGTCTTGGTCTTTGCCTGGGATTCGGGTCCGAGAGCCATTGTGAAGATGTCGGGTGTAGATGTGGACGTGCAATGGGATGGGCTGTCGGTCCTGACGATGGTGCTAGAAAGCTGCAATCCGAGCTGCGATGCCAAGCCCTTTTGCTACGCTAGCGCCCAACAGGGGAAAGCCCAGCATAAGAGAATCAGCGGGGTGCTATTGGCCAGTCGTTTGTCTTTGCACACATCATTGGTTTCTGAGATTGCGGTCGACCTAGGAGCAGCGGATCAGAATCACAAAATGGCTAGAAATTGACATGGCAAGGAGGAATGTGCTCTCACTCGTCTAACTGCAGTCACGAGAATGGAGAAATATGGAGTGGAGTGAATAACAGAGCATGTTTTACTGAAAACAGAATCTTGATACAGTTCACACCTCAGAATGCCACTCAGGTAGGTTACGAATTCGAAGGCATTTATTGTTTTGCTGCATACATCAGTCAACGACCAGCGTTGTACTGTAAGTTGAATCCCGAGCAACCTCCAACTTCCACACCCAAATCGCTAAGAGGACACGACAATATCTTCGTTCATAATAATCCCATAGGTAACGCTCTGACTCAACCTTTGTGGGCAATTCTTAAAGTCTTGGTAGAGCGTCGCATTATAAAAGTTGCACATGTCTTCGACTATGGGACGAGCCTTGCCCAAGTCTTCCACAGTGCAGTGGCCCTGGCCGCCAGTTTCCGGAGTGAAAACGCACGGCTCAATCAGCTTTATGATGTCAGATTGGAGACACAATACGAATGAGAGGTGTTCAGCAATTGGAGGCACATACCTTGGAGTACTTGGCGTAGTTGACACAGTGGCATACGAAATCCTCAGGTGCACAGCCATCCACCTTGTTGGCTTGTAGCTGACACTCGTACACACACTTGGGGAGCCAGCTGCTCAACTTCTTGTTATTCCTAGTTCTTCATGTTAGCTAATTTCTGTTCCCCAATAACATCTTGTCTTAGCGTTAAAATCTTCTTGCTCCGTTTATAATTCATTAAGATGACATAGCGAAATTACAACAACTTCAAAGTTTCGAGACACGTACAAGCAACGATATTTATTTCGAATGCCCGGGGCAGTAGCTCGCGTAATGTTGTATGTAAGCTGAGCACAAGCGATGGCCAAGATCGAAAACAGAGCAGCGATTGAAGTGAAACGCATGGTTACAAAAGACTTGGAGATGCAGATTCTGGAGGGCACAATAAAGCGAGTCTTGAAAGTTGCGTTTTTAGTAGTTCAGATGCTTTCGTCAAATCCAAGAGCAACGACCTTATATACCAGACGTGGTGGCGATTCTTTTCCCCCTAACCCAGGCCCGTGATCGAAAACACGCGACATGCCCATGTCCTCGTTATGCCATTCTAGAATTGCAAGTAGAATACCCATGTTTGTAAGAAGCAATTCTCGTATCAAATCTCAAGGCAAGTATATCTCCGATCTGCTCGCCTCGACAAAACTTTCCGCATCATGGCTCTGTAACCTTCCTTCGATCCAATATGTTTGTCATTGTAACACCAGACCATATCTCACCGGGTATAACGCCTGGTTTGGGTAACTCTTACTGTGTTCATTTATTTGTGGCTTTGCGATACCATCACTAGACTGCCACTTTTTGATTGCCTGTCTCTTTTGCCTGTTTACGTTGTGCATTGCGCCATGGCAATGTTGCTGCGCTGAGCTTTTGTTACGAGCTGAGACAAAAACTAACCAACTTGCAGCGGCATTGAAACAGAAGTAACTCTGTATACGCACCATCTTAGATTTCCAGGAAAACAGCTTTGCAAAACTATGTTTCCCAGGACCTCCTGCTGCTCTATAACCAATGGTATCGTAAAGGATGGTTCGTCAGTGAATGAGGAAACCTTCCAAACCCTCATAATCTATGACATGACGTGACTCTCCTATTCTAAATACAGCATCTAGGAGAAAAAGAGACAGTAGTTGACGGGTTCAAAAGCATGGTTACGTTTAAATAAGTTTAAGATCGTGAGTGAAGGAGGGGAGAGATGGCAGGATGCCCACACAATAAGAGACAAGGGGAGTAGAGTACCAAAGAGCGCAATGGCAATATGTTGAGTCAAGGACCTGCGACAGCCAACAAGCTCCATAAGAACCGAATTGAGATAGCGCTCTTGTATAAATATCTATTGTACGCGATACCAGTGCACCAGAATTATGCTGTCGGTAAAGGCTCTACATTCAAGTCTTGAATACCATATCTAGGCTCCAAACGTTTGAAAGGCTGAAAAACTTATCCAACGAGTCGGAACGTTTAGCCAAAGCGCCTGATCATTCCTTTTTGATTTTGATGCCCACTTTGAAACCGTACCTATTTGCTTCTTGCATCGAAAACTCCGCACGTCCCTACTATATACTGCCAATCGTATGGTTGTCAATCTTGCGACATTTGCGAAATGTTTTTCTTCCGATGACTGGTGTTCGCCTTGAAGTCCACGGTTTTGCGCTGATTCTTTTGCAATGCTTTACCGTTTCGTCCAACACTTCTCTTGCCACCGGTCATAACTTACTTCAGAACGATGAGAATTCAACGTCGCAATGGTGATCCTTGTGAATAACATACTGAACGGGATCAATGTCTGGGATGTTGTTGAGCTTCCCTTATAGCGTCGTTTTGCAGTAAGCTTAATGCCCATTAACTGCGTTTAGTAATAGGGACCTTGTCGTTGGCTGTAAAGCCTGGCTTCCTGGTAGAGGCAGATGTTTTGCATAGCAGATAGAAAGATATTACAATTACATATATGTTTTCAATGTAGGAGCGATATCGGCGTAAGCACAATACATAAGTCGGGACTTTTGATGTTCTCCTATAGTCATCCTCCCTATTGGCGCTGTATCGCAGCTCTCACAGGGCGTTTGTCAGCGACAGCAAACGAAAAAACCCGTTCATCGTGAGAACTAGCGCCAAGCGATAGATCCACCTTAGGACTATATAAGCACACCTAATGCTTTCATCTTGACCACCCAACAACCTCTGCCGCTGCCGGACCTCAGCTGAACCGCTGAACCGGCAAAAGCTAACATGGAAGAGATTAGGTACAATGAAGGATTAGCCCGCGATCGAATGAATCCATGCCGCGTCAAGTTCGTCGAACACAATCACCGTAGCGTACCGATTCTGCTGTCGAAACAGATCGAACACATGCCCGATTACGAAGACTCAGCCAAGGCTTGCGCGCCGAATCAGTTCAACATTACCGCATATGAGCCAAGAACGTTTTACTATGAGACGTTTCATTCGAAGCAACAGGCGCTTCTTATTGCTCCCAATGGAAGATTGCCGTCTTCTGACACGGGTCGAAAAGAAATTGAAAAGAGCGGGCCGACAGTCGTTCTTGAAGATGTTGCCCTCTACCTTCATGAAGATAAAGTTCACGTTGCTACTGAGCATGGACTGGTACTAGTAGCTGACTACCTCAAGCTGCTCGGCCTGCCGGATGAAACACGAGTACGCTTCCATGGACGTAAGGCTTCGTGGCTCAGGAGAGCCCTGGATAAAATCCAACGCCGTCAAGTCCTTGTACCATTTAGCCCCAACGCGGATCAAGAGGCTCAAGGTTGCATAGGCTTACGACCAGAAGATTTCGTGGTAGTGTACGACCGTCAGACTTTCATCGTAAACCACGATGGTCTTGAGGTGAATATGGCATATGGTGAGCGCGAGAAAGATGGCATTCAAGGATGATTTCCATGGATATTGACCAGCTGTGTGGACGGCAGACAGGACCCAGATGAGTACATTGACTGGACAAAGTTTGACTACGGCCCTGTGGCTGCGCGATATAAAGCATGGCAGATATGGGTAACATGCACACACAACATGCTTTTGACGTTGGTTCAATCAAACCCCATCCCACCATCGTCGCAGGGACTGATATCTGGACGTCTCGCGCCGGAAAACGCTTCAACACACCGTGGATTGTCAGGAAACGAGACAGCTCTCCCTGATCCCGCACATCCTCGGTCCTATCCCATGACACATGCAGCTACGCCTCAGCAGACTAGAAATGGTACCGGACACACAAATGCATCGCAACGCGAGGGCACTCAGCAAGGCTATGTATTGTATGAAAAATTTGCTGTTGCACCTCAAGAGGGATTGTCAAACCTTGTCGCCGAATACCGCCAAGTTCTTCTAGCGAACAATCCCCAAGATACTGAGGATCAGGCCGGCTCGAGCTATGGAGGGACGTGATAACAGAAAGCCTCTTCAGTTGTATTAGAGGATGCCTTCTCAAGTAACAGCTGGCCCTCTATATTTCTGGGTACTTGACAACTCCGCTCTGGTCCAAAGCTGTACTACTACTCGATAACTCCACTCCCGTTCAATGGCTTGTGGTTCTGGTTACTTGACAACTCTACTCTGGTTCAACATGTATGACTGGTACTAGTTTTTGAGAGCCATGAGACTAGTTCGTTTCATTATCGAAAATGAGGACGTCGGTAGCGATTGAATTGAGTGACGCAACATCAGCTCGTCTCATAGCAATGGCAAGGAATGTCTGAGGAAAGGATCCATCAAATAGAGTAATAAAAGAGCCCAGACAAAAAAATCAAAATAAACTCATGTAGAAAAGGACCGCTGCTTCTCCGACCTGACCTTCTGAACCCAAATGCTTGAGCGGAACGAACAGTCCATCTCAGTACGTGTTTGAGTTCCTCGGTTACCTCGAGCCACCCGCCTCTTTGACATTTACCTTTATCACATGTCAGTATTGAGAGGCTCTTTGTGCCGCACTTTTCTTAATGAGCCGTAACTCTCGTGCCCCCGTTTGTACCATTGATGGGAGTTTTCTCCGATACCGCAAGGTTGTGACGAGCTTGAAGTCTCAATTTCTTCTTCTTATGGGCTCGGAACCTAATCATTCAGTACTTGATGCATTGGCTTTGGTAGAGTAAAGAGTACGAACCAGAATACAAGCAGTGTGATGATGATTATGCCGCCGATTGATCCACCAACTGCCGTGCCGACTGTAAATCCTGTTTTGGGCTCAGTGAATGTGCGACTGAATGATCAATCTAGAAGGATACCTGTTGGAAATCCACTGCCTGCATGACTTGGAGCGCCGGTATTGGCCCCCCCAGACGGAGGTGGGGCGTATAAACTCGTACGTGTAGCTGCCGACGATGTTGATGTTGATGAGGACGACTGTGTCGTGATGAAAAATGTCGATGGAAATGCGTCAATATCCAGGCTACTCGAATCAGACTCGCTGAGAATGAACTGAGTTTGAGACGGCGTTGTCGATGCATCCTCAATCTAGGTTGTCAGCCTCAGTCTTCCTCGAGGAGAGAAATGGTGGCTTTACGAGCTGGGCTGACACCATGACCAAAACGGCCAATGCATGTATGAAAGTGTACAGCATCATCACATTTTTATTCTTCAGTCGTTGTATCGATCAGTCATTTTCTCAAAGCTAGGACGCCGTGTAGATAAGTAACCAGCAATGTCACTGAGGCACATACTCAGCCGCACTGTGGCGTCAAGCCGAGACTACCTACATACGGAAAGATAAAACGAAAGAGGGGTTCAGCTCGACCCTCAAGGCGTCATTCAGCCTAGAACTAACTATGTAAACCTTATTCGATCAAGACTCTCTCAGCTGTCTTCTTGTCAAGTCTCTCTTTCTCCACCATACAATACCCAAAATATGAACGACACCGACTGCGTAGCGCTATCAACCCGGAAGGACTTCACGAGCTACATTAACCTCCTCCGAAACCTCACAAACGGTGATTTCAGCCAAGTCAGCAGTTGCAGGCGCGAGGTATGCGGGGCGCTCTGGGGTAGTGGAAATCCAGATATCAGTGGGATTGGGCTGGCAATTGGGTACTTGCTCGAAAGCGTAATTTGTGCTGGCTTGATACTTTTTTCCGTGTGTCTGGCAGCGAAGAGTAAGAGGAAGAGAAACACGAGTAAAGTCTCGAGACTGCTGCTTGCAAGTGCAGCAGAGAAGTTTTTTGACAGCGCAGTGTTTTTCTGCTTTGCTATTCAGATAGCCAGTATTGTCACGCTGACGAGGGCCGACTTTGGTGTCAGTGCTGACGGAATGGGCGCTTTTACGCTGGAGATCGCTTGGTTGGTGTCGTCTCTTACTCTCCTGCCTCTTCTGCCGCTTGTGCTGCGACTTGAGATGTTTGTTGAAGACGAGGGCGCCGCCGAGTCCGTATATCGGGCTACCGATCATGTTGGCATAGCGATCGAGGACCACCAAAGCAACTCGACCAGATGTGAGAGTGGGGACGGTAATGCGCTCAGAGAAGCACGCAAAGGACAACGATTTCTCTCCATTGTGATCTGCTGGGCTATCGGCTTCGGGCCATTTTTCTCCCGTATGGGAGGTACATTTGGTGAGTTGTGAATTTGATGCGAAGGCGAACTTAGACTAAGGCAAAAAAGGTGAGAGTCGTATTGGGAGCAGCCCAGAAACTGTTATCTCAGCGACGGAATGGAATACCATCGCAACCGTCTGCTTCCAGAATGTGCCAACATTGAGTCCACAGGAGCAGATCCTCATCACCTCATTCGGCATCATTAGCTACCTGCTTTTGTCGATCGTAATCATCTCGAAGATCATTGTATCCATCGTTGATGGCAGCAGCGATGTTGCAGTCCCTTGGCTACGAATGTTTAGCTTCGAGGCTGAAGGAAATGCACGTTTTGGCTCATGTGCGAGAAGCCTCATTGAATTGATTGTAATGACAACTCTGGTAATTCAGTTCTGGGCATTCTTTCGGATGCGAGATGTCCAGAGCGTCATGGTTGAAGCAACGGGAGAAAGCTTTTCTGATGGACAGTGGACTTTTGGACAAATTGTTGCTGTGCTGGTATTTGTTCCTGTTGTTGTAGAGGTAGTGTTTGTTTGGAGGAAAGGGTCTACTGCAGGCGTTAGACACTGCTAAAGATCAGGGTGCTTGTATTGACAACGCGCTGTATTCTCGACCCGTCTAATGTAGCCTCTTGTGACGAGTCGCACCGCCTACGGCAACGTGAGTTACTGTGTAGACTTCTACACCAGCTCTCCTGACTGTAGTGTGCAAGACTGCTAGAGGGCGTCGTAAGGGAATGGCTTTTGGGTAGATTTACAATCTTCGAACGCTAGAGACGATCATTCAAACCACAATTGCACAACATCATCATGCCTACGTCAATTTGCGCGATACTGTGAGCAATCACTCACAAAAGAGATTTTTCCAAAATGTACTACTTCTCGAGCGTAGTTCATGTCTAGCTCCGGTGAAAGTCATGTTGTGGCAGGCTCCGCTCAGTGTCTCGAGTGCGTACAGATTCCAATGACATACGTTTATCCCAATTTTGAAGTCGGGCGATGCAGCTTGCCTCTGAGATTATCAACTCTTCGACGATCTTTCGGCGTTAGAGTGACCGGAGCCATGCGCTATCGTCGACAATGGGCCCAAGTGTGCTGCGATGGCTGTCCATAAACATTCTGGCGTCGGAGCAGTGGCTGCTTCTACCTACCCGGCATCTGAGCGTAGAGCGATGCTTGTGCTGCTGACAGTCATAGAGGCAGTCTTCGTCTCAATGGAAGAGGTTATCGACTCGGACATCCCGCGTATGGAATCGTGCAAGTGATTTGACGGTATCATCCCATCCGTGTTGCCATCCTCGAGATCGAACGATAGACGAGGGGTTCCCGTATGTCACCCCTTCCGACGCTCAAGGTGACGACACCGTAAAGCACTCATCCACCGACGGAAGGGTTGTGAGACAGTGGTATCGACGTGGTTCGGTGGTACTGGCTCTGCCGTTGGCTCGTCGCCACTGTTGTCGGCAAATCGCGTCTCTGGCAAGGACACATGCATGGCTTCATAGAGATCAAACAAGTCAGACTCTTCCAGATGGCCATCGTCAATCTCCATTGCTCCGTCTGAGCTGTCGCTGCTGGTAGAAGGTTCAGGCGCATGATGTATGTCTGCTCTTTCTGAAGTATGGATTGGCAGGAGCTGTGGTTCACGAGCGGGATGAGAGATCAATTTTACTGCATCCAACTAAAGGTCATCTAGATTGTCGATGCCTAGCATGAGGCACGGCAGCCCTTGAAGAATTGCGGTACGAGCTGCTGAGCGTGTGCCATAAGCAAAACGCGTGGTTGCCGTGCGAGCACGGTAGCAGCTCGTGTACAGTGGTGAGAGCTAAGACGTTTCGGGGCGGCCGAGGGGACGTGCACGAAGTCTTATGTCAGACAAGCTCAGAGGTCACACAGGGGTATAATCTATAGCTTCGTATCAAGCATTGACACGAACACTAGCGTTTTTCTTGGTTACTGCTCGATCCCATGAACTAAGAATTAGCTTCGACGCAAACCTCACTAGCAACGTCTTAGATGATCTCTACGTCTCGAAGCGTATTCCCGACTGAGGAAACCAGTCACTATCGGTGTCCCGTTGACCCATTTCGCAAAGATGGCAGAGTTTGACGGTATCCATCAAGGACACATCCGGCCCCTGGGCCATCCTCCAAAACCTTATTGACAGCCGCAATTTAAAGTAATACGATGTTTGCCCGCGCAAGCCACGCTCCTGCTAGCCCACGACCCAAGATAGATAGCTTACCCAAAAGGGGATCCAACTCCTAATCTAGTCAGGCACGCTCCCCCTTTCCGCCCATTTCTGCGGAGTGGAGCGGACTCGACACTTATTTCGGCTGAAGTGCAAAATGAACGCTCCTATTAAACTCTGTTTCCCTGAAGCCAAGAGGTCTTTCTTTCTTCTCACAGGTCTTCCAACCTTGCAATCTAACCAGTACATTCGCTTTTTGACGAACAATTAATACCACATTCCTTAATACTTAATAATGTCTTCCATCATCCGCAACGCTCTCGCGCTCAGCGCTTTCGCCGCCGTCGCTGTCGCTCAAGGATCCTCTACCCCCAAGCTCGACGCTCCCTGCGCCGATGCCGTTATCTTCATGGCCCGCGGTAACAATGCGCCGTACCAAGACAGCCGTACATTCCCCTTTGTCGAAGCTACGTGCGGCAAGCTAAGGGCTGAGGGCAAGACCTGCGACTTCATTGAGGTTGTGTTCCCATCGGGCGGCGACTTCTGTGTTCAGATTGGCGACGGAGTCCGCAACGGTCTATCCCAGATCACTGCTTTCAACAAGAAGTGCCCTTGCACGCACCTCATCCTCAATGGATTCTCTCAGGGCGCCTGGATTACCGGGGATATCCTTGGTGGACCTGGTGGATGCTCCCAAATCACCACTGGTCTAGACAATACCTCGGCTCCTGGTAATGCTAGTAAGTATTCTTGACATGACACACTCGAACCTCGGACTATGCTAATGTGGTAACTTAGTTGCTGCTGCTCTCCTCTGGGGTGATGTCATGCACGAGGCCAACCAGCCATACAACGTTCTTGACGGCTCTGATCTACAGAAGAGCGGTCGCAGCGCCGACTCCCTTGCGCGCCTGAACCGCTACTCATCTGTCCTGCGCTCTTACTGTGCTAAGGGAGACCCAATCTGCGCCAACGGCGACGACGTCGAGAAGCACTTGAGCTACTTTGAGCTGTACACTGACGACGCCTCGACCTGGGCCGTTGGAAAGGTCAATGACGCCGCCCCTCTATGTGCCGCCCCCACAACTACGCCCAGCGCTTCTTCTACTGTCGTCGCCTCGTCTACTGGCGTTACCTTGGCTACCGCTGTTGCATCCTCAAGCGCTGCTGCTTCCTCTAGCGTTGCTGCTTCCTCCGGTGTTGCTGCTTCCCCCAGTGTTGCCGCTCTTTCCGCTTACCCTACATCTCCAGTTCACGTTGCTCCCTTCGGTGTTCCTCATCCATATGAGGCTACGTGCGTTCCCCGCATTCAGATCAAATATGTCTACGTTTGAGAGTGAAAAGGATGGAAAATGGAGTGGAGTAGACGTAGTGACAGTAATAGATGGGTGTGTATATAGGTAGACGTCTAGTCCTTAAGGAATACAATAATTTTCGGCTCCTTACAGTTTCCTAATAAAGTCTAGCTCATAACATCTATTACAAGTGGCTCCACGTTGGTAACTTTGCCGAGAATTAACAGCCCTACACACTATCTGATTGATTCCAGATCATACAGCTCTTCATCTCCTCAACCTTCTGGCTCAGAAAAGCCACTGAATCGAATCGTCGACACCTCCTCACAATCCTCCACATCCACCGGTACCGCCACATCCCTGCGGATAAACTTCCTCTGCAAGCCAACATTGAGCGGAAACTCCGTGCGTCTAGGAGCCACACTACCATCTGCGCGCACGCCAGACCAGTGCTTGATACAGTGGCCCAGGACCGGCAGTTCGGGCGGAAGCACATATGCATCTCTGCCGAATTTGCCCCGTCGCACTTTCTGCTCGGCAAACTCGAGGTACTTTCTTTTGGTGTAGCGGAATTTGACGGGGGGGTTCATTTCCCCTCTGAATTTCGTCTCGGGGGTGCCGTCTGCTCGGACCAAGTCTTTCGAGCGCTTTTCTGATGGGTCGCGCTTTGGTTTGCGCTTTCCCTGGCGAGGACCTTGGGGATCGGGATTGCTGCGGTCGTCGAGAGAGCGGCGCGCGTAGGTGCCGATGAAGTGGTTCATGACAGGATCGAGGATGGCGAGGCCGCGCGAGTAGAAGCGTCCGATTGTTATTTCCAGGGTAGGGAGGTGGCAATCAGAAAGTTTTGTCTTGTACATTTGCAAGACCAGCGCGTCGATGAGCGGAAGCTGGACGAACTTTGGTAAGCCGAGTTGAAGCATTGCGTTGTAAAGGTGGATTTTTTCCAGCAGATCGTCGGGTATTTCCATTGCCATCGGACCACCCGGCTTCGCAAGATGTTCTCTCGTCTTCTGATTTTGGGTCTTATTGAATGTTCCTTGCTTGCCATCTCCGGTATTACCTCTCTGCTGTTGACTATTCATATGCGCTTTTACTTTTTCAAGCCATGGAACGATATATTTTTCAATCTCATCGGCACGTATGTAAGCTATTTGGTCGTCACTCTGAGCGGCTTCGTGATTTCGCGGATAGGTGACTGGCAAATGTAAATTGTTCTTGCCAGGGTGGTAGGTAAAATGATCCCGGGCGGTGCTTGAGCATAATATCAAAGTCTCACGACAAAGAGGCCTCTCTATAGTCCTCTCTTCTTTCTGTGGAAACCCTTTAATCCATTCAAAGTCACTACCCCATCCATCAAATCGCTCGCAATATAGCGTCCGGAAGTGTTGTGAGTCAATGACTATCCGCACATCTTCAGTAGATGCCCGTCCATTCCTTTGCTTATAAACATCAACCTGATCTGTGTACGGTCGCCCTCCGTTCCTGGCATCTCTCTTTGCTTCTGTTTCAAGATATTGTTCGTGTTCCATGACAACTCTCCCATCATCGTGATAGAGGACCATTCTGACTGTTTAAATACTCGTAGTTTACGCTTGTGAAAGCCTTGATTCTGTCTGCAAAAATTGAAAAAGGTGTCTCTGGGTAGGATGCTGTGTTAAACAACTTAAAAGCAACATACTCGTTCTGTGTAGTCTTTGTTCATTCGCGTATACATAGACAGGCGCTACACCCAAGGCCGTCGAGTTCAATTGGGCAATCCCTTTCATAGTTGCCAGATTCGGAACAAAGCAAGGATTGTGATAGTAAGTTACAGAACCTGCGACAAGAACAATGCAATGTCAATCATGCCTAGTACCGCAAAGACAGCCACCAAGCAGATAGAAGTTTAGGATATCTAATGTTATCTTTAGTGGCCATCACCGACGAGGGCTATTGCTCGTCGCCTATTCTACCTACAACAGTCCTATTTCTTTCCTCCACCACAAGCTCTCTCCAACGTCAGGAACGCAAAATGTCCACCCACAACCGGACGGGCAAAGAACCATGGTCCAGGGAAGCCACCATCACCCTCAGTCACGTAGAGATCAGTAAAAGGCCGGTCCGTGACCGTCTCGTTCAACCACAAGGCAACGCGATCCAGGATCTCGGAGCGCACCTTCTTACTGGCGACAGCTGCGGCCTCAAATTCCCAGTCTGATTTGGTGTATAGATGACGGGAGTCCAGAGGGAGTCCGTATTTCTGCATAACGTTTCCATACCACTCGCTTTGTAGGGAATAGATGGAGTCTGGTATGAAGTCCTGAATGATAGGAGTCCGACCAGAGCTATCTTTGGAGGGCGTCAATGGCCTCTGTGCGTCATGAACGCCAGATGCGTAATCTGACTTTTCAACTGTTGATGACGCATTCGTGAAAGTAGGATGGAAGCACAGGACTGCGTCCGCGTATAATGAGTACAGTGTGGTCCAGCTTCCATACCAGTTGTAGGCCAGCTTGGCGTGTGTACCGTCGCGGGAAATAGCATACTCCTGCCACTTTTTAATGTAAGTGTCGGAAATGTTGCGATACTTCTTCGCATCACCAGGTCGGCCCATGAGGTCCGCAATCTCACTGAAAGCTTTGATGCCAACAATACCCTTCAATGCAAGGTTGGTCTGAAGCGGCAGCCATCCCGCGAAATCATCGGTAGAAACTAATATCGTGGTCAGCCAAAGTCTGAAAAGCCGGATTATAGGTCCTTACGCTGATTATGTGGTTCAAGGGCATCTTCTACAAGATAACCGGTCCATTGTTTCCACAGGTCGTAGCTCCCTTCAAGCCACTCCTTGGCCTGATCGACACCCTTCGTACTTCCACCCCAGACTTCATCAATATAATCAATTCCATCATATGAGCCGACACTGCTGAGACTGAAAACGCTGTCATTAGGCTCTTTCCTGTTCCCATCATGGCCAACGGCCGACCAAATCGACTGAGCTTCGGCGTGAGAGTTATAGCTTAACGAATTGACTAATGCCAAACCCATGATGAGCATGTCACCGCATTCCTCAACCGGCATATACTCATCCCTTCCATCAGCATGTCCGGTCAGGTTGGGGAAGTGAGCCCCCAGATCATGCATCGAGTATTTGTTGGGATACTGCCCGCTAAGCTGGTGTTCAAGGAGAGGCTCGAGAAGGTATGCCAGCCATCGGGGTTGTGTGTATAAGAAGAACGGGAAAGCTGGAAAGATGACATCGACGGTTTGGCAGTTTCCGTTTGAGGAGATCTCCTTGAGGAAGAGCAGCGGATTTTCCTTGGTGCCAGAAAAGCTAGTCGCACCCATCACTTGTCGTGCAGACAAGGCCACGATATCGACATAGTTAGTTGAGCCGGATTCATAGGCGTCAATGCGCAGCTGCTCCGAGTAATTGCTCGCCAGACTGCTGGCAGTGGCAAAGTCACCATAGTGAAATTGGATAAGCTTGTCTTCGGTATGGAACCATGCTTTCCATAAGGGACGCATGAAGGTAAGGCCGCGAGCAGACGCATACTGTGTTACCGGGTCCTGGACATGTGTGAGGGTAAACAGGGCACTGCCACTAGCTTTCGAAGCAGCACTCGACTTTGCCAGCTTGAAAGACTTTGCAAAGGCGAAAACAGGCTCCTCATCCATAATGGCACGGAAATTCCCATCCACCTTATTCTGAAGCGTTCCAGTGCGAGCGAATCTCTGGCGGAGTAAGGCCGAAGTACCAGACTCATGATCCACGTCTGCTGGGCCTGTGAAGTGCAGCTGACCCCACTCAGGCTGATCATTTGTCTCGGTAAAGAGCTGTTCAAACTGGCGCTTGACTTGCCATGTCTTCAACTTGTCCTTGAGCCCTGGCGCTACGTGCTGAAAAAGACTCCATTCGATGATGCTCTCCCTCTTGCCACTGACCCATTGTCCATTCACATCAACATATATGTTCACATCAACGGTGCCTTCTACATGTACCGAGAAGTATGCTGCTGGAAGAGTTTGTCGCAAGGTCGATGTAGGAGTTATGGGAGAGAGGAAGGACAAGGTGATTTCGACATCTTTCGCTTTGCGCGATTTCTCAGATGCGTGGAGGGAATACGTGAGATTCGTGGTGGACGCGTCGTATTTCGCGCCTTTGTATACGGGATAGGCTATCTTATAGCTACACACAACCATCAAGTCAGCGTCGAACATGGCACATGCAACAAGGTTAGACATGCCGTTTGTCGTCTTCATCCAAAGAGTCCTGAGGTCTACCCAATAATGGAAACACTTGGTTCTCGTCAGGAAGCGATGCAAGCACGCTGAACCCAACCTATGCCGAGCTTGTAAGTACATTGTCTGTTGTAGCTTGGAGCAAAGCGGTATGGAATGGTAGGGAAACATACGTCGGCGCCAGTCCAAAACATGGGCCATTTACTCCAAGGTTCTTCACGTGCATTCTGTAGCCATGTGCTCAAGTATGGGTTGCGTACGATCAACGGAAGCACCGGAGGCTGGAGAGTCGAAGCCTCGATGACGCTTGTTAGAAGCGCCGCAGCGACTACACTGAAAGAGCGCATCGGAGCGGCCCGCGCGAAAACGATTACACAAACAGAATGATCAACTGGTTACTAGAACTTTGGAAACATGAACTTGATGCTATACAATGTACAAGAGAGTCGAGGTTGTGCGGAGGCTGGAGCTCTCAGCCATAGCACGGGAGCTTGGGGTGGCTCCTGTTTGCGGGGTTGTGGAGCAGCCAATGAGCGGCGGGTGCCTTGCATCGTTACATGGGTCAGCTATCCCCCATGTTGCGTCTGACGCGGCCTGACGTCTCACCTCATTCCATTCTCACATCGCCAGTTACTCGTCAAAGCCAGAAACAAAATACTTTCTCGCTAACCTATGTGATCCCTCACACATATCTTTTTATCAATGACAGCCGATATCTCACCAAAATAGATACAATTACCGTTGTGGGCTAGACGCAGCCACGAAACTCTCAGCAGGTGCGGCTTGATCTGGTGTTCGCAGGCCCCGGTGCTTCCATACAGATGAAATCATACCCATCAACGAGAAGGCTGTGCGACATCGTCCTGCGCGTTTTCTCGGCGACGGTGTGTCCAATTCTTCTCTAGCTGCGTTCACAGGGCTTGGAGTACACACAATCCAGTCATTCAGGGGCTCCACTGGATGAGGGCAGTAAGCGGTAGGTGACTGAGGACTTTCCTTCCGTGGAGTGCTGGGTAGCGGCCGCACGGTCGGTTCTGAAGGTTCCAACTCAATCGAAGGTGGGATAGATAGGCGATGTGACTTTGGTGGTACAGATACGAAGCTATCTTCCTGCGATAGCTGCTCATCGAACAGTTCAGTGAACCGTCTACTTGATGTCTCTGTTTTGACTTTGGGCGCAATGTGGTGAATATGTGCTCGTGTCTGTCCCGTTGATCCTCTTACTAAATACGGCCTTCGTGCCTTCGCTGATATGCGCCGAATCGGACGAAAAGATACGGTGGACCTCTCTCTTTTGCTGACTGTAATCCATTTCTTCGATCCAGTGCTGTCTCTTTTGTAGTTCTTGGAACCATTCCGGAGTTTGCTGCTGTCGGAAGTGCGACGATCTTGCTCTGCGATTAGGCTTCTCGTGCTTCCGTCATGCGGTTCTATAACAGGGAGGTCATTCTCTTCTTCAACACTGCTAGGGCTTGAGCGAAGCACCCCTAGGTCTCGCAGTTGGTCTCGAGTGCGGTAAAAGTACCGGAACGTCGCGAAGGGCTGGTCTACAGGGTCGATGAGTGCGAATTTGTAGAAGCGCTTTGGTTGTTCTCGACCAGCCTGTCCGGCACTGACGAGGCTGCAGCGATTAGCAAGGGTTCGTTCCAGTGTCAGCTTCCTACTTACCTGATACCTGTATCCTTGTTCGCGTGCTGCGTAGCTCCATACTCCTCTACCTCTCGCTGTACTCGTTTTCTTGTTCCTGCACGATGCACTCGTATCTCAACACAGGCTTTCTCGTCAAACGCATCTGTGCCATATCCCCAGTGCTCCTTTCCATCTGGCGGTACAAAGTAGAACATGCGCTTCTCGATTCTTTTCTTGCCTCGTTCATCTTCCAGGCTCTCAAATAGGCCAAACATGGTCTTGCCTTTCCAACCTTCGGTTTTTCCAGTTGACCAGTTCACGATGTGGGCGCCGTCAATGTACAGCTTGAAGAGAAAATATTGCTCATCAGGAATTGGTGGACGCACGCGGTATTTTATCCAGAATGTACTCCCGGGCATGGCGGGTACGAACACGCTGCATGTTGGCGTCTGACTGTCGAACAGCTCGGGCATGAGGCCGGTGGTATTGGGGGCAGTGCGATCATCTCTGGGAATGGGATGATGTTCAGGAAGTGCCTCGATAGTGAGTTGCGAGTGGAGTGTGACATCTATGCTGCGGTAATGCATAGTAGCGATCGTTCCTGCGAAGGGTTGAGTAAAGCAAACGACACCAGTGCTGTAAAGTACCAGCAGTTACAACTGTCTACTCAATGCGAATTAGGTAGAATGAACACTAGCGCGGTTCGTGTCAATGAGCGAGGAGCAAACAAACAGGCGCCAGCGGGCGTTTGGCCTTCCAATAGCGTTACTCGTTTTCAACTCAGACAATCATCAAGCTTAATAACTCGTATAGAGGTTAATGAGGAACTTTTAGGATAGCCACGTCTCCAGACCTTATATGTAAGCACGAATGTTTATTTGATATTGATATCTATCGATTGTGGCCCAAAGTTCTCTACTTTTTATCTTCGCCAGTTCCTCCATTCTTCTCTAGATAGTCCTTAATGCTGAACATGCCCGTACCCCTCTCGAGGGGCTTTGCTTGGTCTGGACTATGCTTCCAGCCAATCATGTATATGAGCCTAAAGGTAGCAGGCAGCGTACCATCTTCATTGCCATGAAGTGCCTTGTATATTCCTTCAGCAGCAAGCAGTACGTCCCGGTGAATGGCTCCCTTCTCTCGCGCCAAGACAGCATTCGACTCGCCCATGGCTTGCAGATCCTTCATCAACGAGAAAGTGTCGGGAAAGTCTACGACGATATCGTCGACGTCTACAGTAAGGAGGTTGAAGCCAGCCTTTTGCAACAGACCACCGACGTCTTTTACGTCTGCCAATGGCGAAGTGTGGGTTGAGACGCCGCCTCTGCGATCAAGCTCTGCTAATTGGAGCGACGTCCGGAGCTCATACAAGCTGTCACCACCCATCATGACGCCGATAAAAGGACAATCGGGCTTCAGTATGTTATTTACTTGGGCCAGGACTGAGGGCAAGTCGTTGATCCAATGAAGACTCAGACTACTCAAGACAGCATCAAAAGTGTTGGCTTCGTAAGGCAGTAGTTCAGAAGTTGGGAGAACTTCTCGGACGATATCGATCTCCTTGTTAAAGGGCAAGTCTGCATCTCGGTAGAGCAGCGATCGAGACGTGTCTGCCGCTGTAATAGTACCAATGCGCTTGGACCGAGGGCCTTTGTCTGGTGCATCCTCGGACGGTAGTGTAAAAGCTCTAGCAAGGTTGCATGAGTTTGCGCCGAGATCAAGAACCTTGGGAAAATGTCGGTTTATGTCCTGCAAATATTAGCCACTACTGATTCCCCGAAGAACGAAGCAATTTACCAAAACTCGTTCGCATAGCCGTGAAGCTACCTCATCCCTCAGGTAATCTACACTCCTGCTGGTCTCGACGTCCTTTGCAGCTCTCTCTTTTTGCATCCATTTCTGCTGGCCACTGAATATTTCGAGCGTTGGCGCTCCCGGAGCCTGAACAGCGTAGCGCCGCGTGCTTTGGAGGGGAAAGCATCGTCGCTTCAATGGCGGAATGAAGGCGCGTACAGAGAAGGTAGCCATTTTCGCATCAGGCAGTGCAATTGGCTGAATAGAGGGAGAGGAAAAGAGTGGAAGAAGCGCAGAGGGGAGAGGATGTAGAAAGCAATACGTCAAGATGGTTGCAAGCTAACTGCTCCGCCAATCGGCGTTTGGCTCCACCGAGCTGTACCTCCGCCCTCCCAAAGTTCACCCTCCACACTCCGCACGCGACGACCAGCCAAGCGAGTATTTGGGGAACCGAAAAGAAAACCCCTGGTCAAGCGTGAAATCTGCCTCCGGGAAACGACAATGGCGCAAGCATTCCCATACACATACTACGCATGCGACTGCTTCGACAGCAACAACGTGACGGCTACAAAACACACCTCGCACGTTCTGGCAGCCACCGACGGCGAAGAAGAGACGCTTGACCCACGAAACCCACGCTCCAACTTCGCCCTCTACCCGCTCGAACATCTCCTATACTGCGAAGACTGCCTGCAAATACGCTGTCCGCGATGTATAATCGAAGAGACGCTGAATTGGTACTGCCCGAACTGCCTATTCGAGGTTCCCAGTTCCGTAGTCAAAAGTGACGGGAACAGGTGCACACGCAACTGCTTCAACTGTCCTGTCTGCATATCGCCCATGGTAGTCAATCTACTCGAAAACCCCGACGTGGACCAGGGCGCAACGGATAGACATATCCTGGCGTGCCCGTACTGCCATTGGAGCACAGTAGAGACAGGCATCGAGTTTGAGAAGCATACAGGCGTGTATTCGCAAATTGCACGCATAGCGAATGGAGGCAAGCCTATACCATCTACCAAGGAGCGTGATAAGGAGCGTGAGAGGCGCAAGGAGCTGGAAGCCCAGCGGCGAGACTCGAGGAATCCGCAAAACGCTCGCGCCTCGACTGTTGTGTATGCGGGGGGATACGAGCCGCCTTCGCGGGATGATCTATACGCAAATTTGGCTGCTTTCTACAAGGCTGAACTGGATGCGCAGACTCCTTCGAATCCGCTCGAGATGAACTTCTCCTCGCCAACAGCCTACTCTCGCATAATGAACTTGTACTCGACATCCTCGAAAAAGTCAAAACGCAACAAGCCCACGCCCATGAGAGAGGCCGGGTCGGAACTAGAGGGTTTGGTAATACACGACCCCGCTACAGAAAATGCTGCCATTGAGCGAATCAAGCGTGGAGGTTGGGGCAGTACCTTGTCACCAGCCCAAAAGCTCGCCCAGCTCGACCCTCACGTGCAGTCTCAAGATGAGCTTCGACCGATCCCAACGTTGCTCTGCACAAAACGCTCCAAGCGATGCCGATCATGCCGGCACATTCTTGCAAAGCCCGAGTCAAAAATTACATCAACACGATACAAAATCAAGTTGTTGGCCTTGAATCATATTCCTCGACTCAGTGTCCGCGCACTCCCACCTAACAATCCATCCGTCCCACCTGTACCTGGTGCTCCACCAGCTCCACCCCAACCGCCCTTCAACTACAATGCCCTTCGGCCAGGCCTTCCAGCGCACTTTCTGCTTCACCTCAGCAACCCCCTCTTCGACCCTATACGTGTCACACTAGCCACATCCAGCACGACACCCGGCAGAGTAGCCTCGCGTGTGACCATTCTCTGTCCAGAGTTCGAGGTTGGCGCTAACACGGATGTGTGGGACGACGCGCTCTCGTCTTCGCCCGCACCCATGCCCCGTCGGTCCACTATCAACGCCGAAACAGGACAGATCGAAGCAGGCAAGATCTGGGACAAGGGCCGCAACTGGACTAGTGTGGCTATCGAGGTCATTCCAGGCTTCTTGGACGAAGTCAGCGGCGAGGACGAGGAGTTGGATCAAGACGATGATTTGCTCGAGATACCGATTTTCGTGCGGCTGGAGTTTGAAGCTGACGTGAATGCTGAGGAGAGGGGGCTGGGCGACTCAAGGGGAAACAAGGGCGAGAGGGAAAAGAGAGAAGAGGCGTTCTGGACTGTGGTTGGAGTGGGTAGGATTGCAAAGTCGTAGATTGGTGATGCTTGTGGGGCTGATAGCTGTGTTTTGTGATACCCTCCCTCTTCTCTTCATGTGCAAGCGTCTCAAGAACCTTTTCTTTGTCGTAACGTATCTCATGATGAAGCGGTCTCCGCGTCTTTCTTCTTCTTCCTTGTCACCATGCCATCCAACGTACCTTGGCTTGCTTCCCGCTTATGCACGACCTTCTTGTCCACCTTTTTACTTGGCAGTTTCGCCTGCTTCGCATGTGTCGGTTCGTCCGACTGCTCATTCTCCTCATGTACATTTGCCTCTTCAGTAGCGTCGTAGCCATTAGTATCCTCCTGCTTCACCATAGCTCCCGGAGGACCCTTTGTACCTTCGGTTGGCCCTTCGGCGTCATCGTCAAAGAGCTTGCGCCAGGTCCCATCCAAAACTTGAGGCGAGTTGCCGTAGAGGTTGACGCGGTACGCTGTTTTCATGCCATTGATACATATGTCTCTTTGCTTGGCAAAATCAAACATTGGTTTGGGGTATGTTTTCATCTTGCTGTCTGCGCCCCCATCATCAGTGCCATCACCCTTGATCAAACACCCCCACTTCTTCTGGTCCGCGATAGGTGCCTTGTGCGGCTCGTAGATATACTTTTTGTCAAACTTTGCAAGTTCGGGTACGTATCTGCGGACAAAACTGCCCTCCTTATCCCATTTCTGGGGAAAGGCAATGGGCGAATAGCACCGATAGAACTGGGCGAAGAACGCTGTGCAGGATAGCCATTGCCAGTTGCCTATATTGCACGCTGCTTCGTGGTCAATAAGCCATTCTTCGAACACTTCGGCACCACGCTCCCAGTCAATGTAGCATCCGCCTCTGGTTAGAAAGCATGCTACAGCATGACGTCCTAAGTGGTGAATCCAGCCCTCCTGTGCAAGCTGCCGCATCAGTGCGTCGATCCAAGGGAACCCCGTACGGCCGTGTTTCCAGCGCTTGAAATGGGTCTCGGCCTGGGCATTGTCCACCAGGTGATCACCCGTGATCAGGCCAGAAGAGACATCTATTTTTGACGGAAGGTGCCAGGGAATGAAGCGGCAATGCGGGTTGTTGTAGGTTTGGCCAAACGAGTATCCCAAGGCGGCTTGGGCGCCAAAGTACATATCGCGAAAGAGAAGTTGGCCAGTCAGACTGGTGGGTGGCTGTGAGGCTTTGCCTTTGTATTTATCGGCCACATCCTGGGCGCGCCAGTAGAAGAGGCGGCAGCTCAAGGAGCCAAAGTGCATGTGTGGGGATAGCAGGGTGGTCGATTGCGGCTCGAATGCAGTTGGGGCAGTGTTGGGCTTTTCAAATGTCGCCGTGTATTCTTCGTTTGCAATTATTTCATCCAGGGCTTTCAGGGCGACGGTTTCTCCTCCACGGTGGGGTGTTGTGGCGGATTTCAAACCAAGCTCTTCCATGGTGGGTACAGCAAAGTCGCCATTTGGTCCGGCCAGGGCAGTGTACGAAGCTTCTTCTCCGTTCCTTTGGATGGAATTGATGTCCGGGGTTGCATTTGGTTTCTCCTGGTCAAAGTCCAAATGCACTTCTCCGGGGTCGGGTAGTGACTTTGGCGCAGGGATAGGTCTGGGGACTGGACCGATCTTTTTTGCAGCTGCCTGGACCTGGCCGATGCTCATGGTTGGTTTCCCATGGTTATTTCTAACTAACTCATCTGGATCATACAGAGTCCTTCCTGTCTTGGCGATGACATTGATGCCCGCTTCCTTTGCGATTTCCATGATCTTTTGGTCCCGTTCTCTTGCATAAGCGTCGGTGTCTTTTTCAAAGACCAAATGAGTGATGTTCCATGCTTTGAAGAGCTTGGGAAACAGAGTTTGTGGTGCTTCACGGATAAGGAACAGCTTTGACTTTGGGTTTAGTTTGGTAATAGATTTGGACAGGTCGTTCTGACAGTCAATGAGGTACTGCCAGCGGTTGGGACCAACGCGAGCCCGGTAGACATAGTGCGGATCCCACGTCCATATTGGATAGAGACACTCGGGTTCGAGATCCAGAGCTGCTTTAAGAGCTGGACTGTCATGGAGTCGCAAGTCGGTGCGGAACCAGTAAATCACTCGCGACTTTGGCATGTTGCTTGGGGTGTTTCTGGGATGAGGGTGAGGAGGACAACGAGCAAAAGGATGGACAAGTGTCGCAGCACCCCATCTTGAAAAGAAGTTGGCTCGACTGGGGGCATAGCTGAATGGATGCGGTCATCGATCGGAGCTAAGACGCTCGCTAATCTTTGACTTGGTGTTATAAACCAATCGGCTTTATTGCACGCATCCCGGACGCGATGTATAGGCAGGATCCAGTTAAAGGAATCGACTGTCCTGTACTTGACGACGACCGTACAGCTTGAGTTGAAGTGTACTCAGCGTTGAGGGGCTAGTAGAAGGGGTTCAGGGGAGACAGGGTCTCAACGCTCCCTGAATGCAGGGGACGCGCAGGGGAACGCACAGTCGAGTGCTGAGATAGCAAGCTGGTGGGCAAAAGAAAAACTCAGGGTGAGGGCGAAGTTTGGTTTGGAAAGGCGAGGCGGTGAAAGTCGGCTCGCAGGGGCTTCCCCGAGCGGGCTGCAGCGGGGGATGGAGAAGCGGGAGACGGTCCAGGGCTGACTGACTCGAGTAGGCTTTCACTCTTGGGCGGCGGCCATGTCTGGCAGAGGTGCACTAGCAGATGCGTTAGCAGAGGACATACCGCAGGCTAGACGAGCAGCGCCAGAAGAGCCGGGCGACGGGTACGAGACGCACGATGATGAAAGCAACGGCTGGTGTGCGGCGCATAGTGCCGTCATGCAGGCTGGCAGTCGTCGGGGTAGCTCCAGGGTAGGAAGTGGCCCGAGCTCCCTGTGCCCGCCCGCCTGGGCCGTTGTCTGTTGTGCCATGGCAATCTCCCAACAGATATCCTGCGCGCGCTTGGGCGCCACAAACATGACGGCTTCAAGACTCGCTTTTGTGCGGCCGTCAGATTTCAAAGAGGGTCCGGCGCCTCTGTCCAACTCCTAAACTCTCACATTGCTGCGCCGCTGCTGCTGCTGCTACTGCTGGTGTTGTTGTTGTTGCACCGCGGATCAGTGTCGCATCGATATATTGCTGCGGGGAAACCAGCAGCCACGCCTTGCCTCAAAGCTATCAAGTCCCTCTGACGTGGATACGCCTTACCACCGCAACGCCTGTAGCCCCTCCGTCGCCGAGGTCGCCTTCTGCATCCTTTTTTCCTCAATTTTCAAGCCGCCGCAACTATGGCGCAGCCATTGGAAGATGCGTACATCACGGTAGGCTGTCCTGCGCGCGCGCAACCAGATGCACGCGAGCTGACATGGCAAACAGCTTCTCATGAGCGACTCGTACCTCCCGGGTGCAGCAGTCCTCGCACATTCCCTCCGTGATGCTGGGACCACCAAGAAGCTTGCCGTGCTCGTTACCCTCGACACGCTGTCTGCCGACACCATTACTGAGCTCAAGGCGCTGTACGACTATCTGATCCCAGTCGAGCGCATACGAACCGCCAATGTCGCCAATCTCTACTTGATGGGCCGTCCTGACCTTGCCTTCACCTTTACTAAGATTGCCTTGTGGAAGCAGACTCAATTTCGCAAGCTGGTATATCTCGATGCTGATGTCGTTGCTCTGCGCGCCCTCGACGAGCTGTTTGACATTGAGGCGTCTTTTGCCGCTGCTCCAGATATTGGCTGGCCAGATGCCTTCAACAGCGGTGTCATGGTCATCAAGCCAGACATGGGTGAATATTGGGCTCTGCAGACCATGGCAGCTACCGGTGACAGCTTCGACGGCGCAGACCAAGGCTTACTGAACCAGTACTTCGAACACCGTCCCTGGCAGCGTCTCAAGTTTACCTACAACTGCACCCCGAATGCCGAGTACCAATGGGAGCCAGCCTACCGCTACTACAAGCGCGACATCGCTGCGGTTCATTTTATTGGCAAGAACAAACCTTGGTCAGGCCACCACGCTGGTGGCAGCGGCGTGTACGGCGAGCTGGTTGCGCGATGGTGGGCAGTACACCAGAGGCATCTTCACAGGGCCGGAACTGGACAACAAGCTGGTGAGACACATGGCGCTTCAAGCGAAGCCATGAACTCTTCCTCTTTTGTCCCTGCTCCTGTGGAAGCTTCTGTTGTCACAACCGAGCCACCCATGACTGACTCTCACGATGAGGTCCAAGATGTTGTACAGGATGTTGACCAAAATGTTGTAGTAGAACCCCCGCCCCCCGTTCAAGAAAATGTTTTTGTGGCACCAGAGAACCCATGGGACGCAACCAAGTAGGCACCCGCACCTTAAATTGACCTCGCGCATTCCGCTGACACCTCTAGGTTCGAGCCACCCGCCCAATCGAAGCCCGAGGCCGCCAACTTCCCAACTCAAACGTACGCTTTTAGTGAAAGCCGTTCGCTTTTCCAGGCACCCAAGACCTATCCTGAGGCGCCCAAGGACATGTGGTACCAGGTACCAGAATCCAAACCAAAGCCGGCCCAGGAACCTAAACCCATCTTCCCATGGGAGCAAGCTGCTGACAGACCGAAGCCGACGCGTGTGTTTGCTGAGGATCTGTCGCCAGAACCCACTCCCACCGTCAAATCACCAGTTCACGCCTTCTCAACTGTACACTATGAAGGCGATGACAAAACTGCAGCTGGAGCGAAAAAGGATCCGTCACCTGAAAGATCTGCGAATCAGCAGTGGCAGACCTTCCAGCAGACCAGTGTCAATGCTTGGGATAATGTCCCAGGTATCGATAATTATGTCCGCGCCATATCCGATCTCAACGGACAGCGTGGTAAAAACGCATCTTTCCAAAAGGTGACGGGTACAGACGATGTCAGCTCGCCATTGCTGGACCGCAGGCAGCGCCGCGAAAGCCTTATCCTGACCGATTTCCCCTCTGCTACCGAACGGCCAAGTCTTCCTGTAACACCTGCTCCGGTCAGACGACCCATGTTCTGGGGCGAGGAAAGGAATCGAGCAGGCGAACTACCATCTGCGACTGGTGTACCAGACCAAACCGAATGGGTATGTCGATTATCTTTTCCGCTGCTTTGCTTTCATTCTAAACTTTTTCGGCAACTGTTGCAATGACTAGAGCTAACTTGATTCGTGAAGAATCCCGAAGAGAAATTGGACGAATTGCGACGCTCATCGCTCATCGAATTCGAGCACCTGAAAAAGGACGAACATCCTGATCCGCCAAAGCGTGCACTCCCGGAGCATTCGATCGACACCAAGACGGAGTCAGCTGACGTGTCTGAGGGTATCGCAAAGGCATCGGAACTTGACGTCGCAAAAGATTCGACAAAGACCCAGCCTTTGCCAGACATCTCCAGCAAAGACTTCGCGGCCAGCGGTGAGCCCTCGGGTGGTGAGCAGGTTCAGGCCGGAGCAACAACGTTTACCATGCCAGTTTTTGACGACGACAGCCCCTCGGTCGAGGCTGAGGGAGCAATTCTGAGCCCAACGCAGACGACGGAATAGGATCATTCACTCTGGACGAGCTTAATGAGAGGACTGATGGCTGGGAGGTTTCGTGACTTTCATTTACCTGACGATGCGATTATGCCATACTTGATATGTTTCCGCGCGTTGCATGGACATCATTGCGATTTTACTCTTACCCTTACTGGCGCTGCTTTTATCTGTCTGTCATGGGCGAGCTTACATGAGCATTTGCGTCTGCATTTCGTAGCGGTTGACATGCTTTACTTCTTCAGCATCAGCATCAGCATCAGCATTGCCGTTGTTATTGCTGCTATTACCATACTTTTCTTGGGCTTCTTGTTCCATCTCAGACGATTACAGTTGACGTGAAAAGATAGCCGCTGGTAACGCCGTCTTAGCAGAGCACGCTTGGACGCAGGGTTTGCGGAACATGCATGCTGCATGCACGCTCTGACGGTGGGTCCGCACTAATGAGCTTGACTTTGGCTGTGCCGTTTGGCGTGTCCTCTCCCATGGTCGTATGGCTCAGCTAGGTCACCAAAAATGCCCCGCTTGCCCCTCCCTCCTCACGCGCCTCGGTTTGCTGCCCTCACACAACCACCTGCCCGAATAATATCTGCACCAGTCCATAGACCGCGAATAAGCGCAGAGCTACCTCGCAGCCTTTTCTTCGGACTTCGACAGCCCTTCTGTTTTTCATCACCGCTCGGCCTTGTCGTAACACCTCGACGCCTTGCCCACTCTATCCCCAAACGCATCCCCAACGCCGACTGGCCCTACCTGTACCACGGCTTCGACAAGATGGCCCACCTCGACCCATACTTTAAGCAAGTCGATGACCTGCAAGACACTTTCATCGAGAGGCTGAGGGAGGCCGTGGCCATTCCCAGTATCAGCTCTGAGGACCAGAGAAGGCCTGATGTGGTCAAGGTATGTAAGCTGCTGATGGAGCCGGAAATCATGTCTGACCACAGTTCAGATGGGACACTGGCTGGCCGACCAGATCAAGGCGCTCGGTGGTACCGTCGAGCTCCGTGAGCTAGGAAAGCAGCCTGGTCGCGAGCACCTCGACCTCCCGCCTTGCCTGCTAGGCCGCTACGGAAACGACCCCAAGAAGCTCAATGTTCTCGTCTACGGTCACTACGATGTGCAGCCCGCAAACAAGTCGGATGGCTGGGCAACGGATCCCTTCACACTCAGCATCGATGACAAGGGTCGCATGTTCGGACGTGGCAGCACTGACGACAAGGGCCCGGTGCTCGGATGGCTCAACGCGATCGAGGCCCACCAGAAGGCCGGCGTAGAGCTGCCTGTCAACCTGGTCATGTGCTTCGAGGGTATGGAGGAGAACGGATCCGAGGGACTGGATGACACTATCCGCGCCGAGGCCAAGAAGTTCTTCAAGGATGTCGACGTGGTTTGCATTTCAGACAACTACTGGCTGGGCACTGAGAAGCCTTGCTTGACCTACGGTGTCCGCGGTTGCAACTATTACCAGGTCGAGATCTCTGGACCTGGCCAGGATCTCCACTCTGGTGTCTACGGCGGTATGACACACGAGCCCATGACCGACTTGGTGCGCATCATGAACTCGTTCGTCGACCCAGACGGCAAGATTCTCATCAAGGGCATCGATGAGTTGGTTGCTCCCCTTACTGAACAAGAGGCCGCCCTTTACCCACCGATTGCCTTCACCATGGACGGTCTGAAGGAGTCGCTAGGTGGTGCTGTGACCATCCACGAGAAAAAGGAGGATGCACTCATGCACAAGATGCGATACCCTTCGTTGTCACTTCACGGAATCGAGGGTGCTTTCTACTCCGAGGGTGCCAAGACAGTCATCCCAGCCAAGGTTATTGGAAAGTTCTCCATCAGGACAGTACCTAACATGGAGATTGACCCAGTGACCAAGCTGGTCGAGAAGCACGTCGACGACGAGTTTGCCAAGCTGAAGTCGAAGAACAAGATGAAGTTCAGCGTTGTCCACTGCGGAAAGTGGTGGGTCGAGGACCCCAACCACCCCAACTACACTGCTGCCGCAAAGGCCGTTGAGCGTGTGTTTGGTGTGAAGCCTGACATGACAAGGGAGGGTGGAAGTATTCCTGTCACGCTGACCTTCCAGGAGGAGCTTGGCAAGAATGTTTTGTTGTTGCCAATGGGCAGTTCCACAGATGCCGCTCACTCCATCAACGAGAAGCTTGACAAGAGGAACTACATTGAGGGCACGAAGCTGTTGGGTGCGTACCTACACTATGTTGCTGGAGAGATGAAGCGAGAGTAGATTGTATATCGGAGTCGCAGCGCATTTAAACTTGATGGTTTGAGATCCGTGGAGCTGTAGACAGTGCATATAAAATAAATGAGAAAAATATACCCCTTTCACATCACACCATTTATTGAACATTGTGCTGAGTCGTTGAGCGGACTACTTGGTACCTACAAGTCAGGTGCAGCTTGGACCACATCCGGCGCGGAACAACGAAAAAAGTTCGGCCCTGGAGCCGCGAGACAGCACGCATCCGACCAACCACCCCATTGCGGCTGCACCGCCCAGTGGACAATTCCAACCCAAATCCTCCCAATTGCAAAATGTCGACATGTAAATCTCTCGTCCGGGCATGCCCCTCGCAATGGGCATCCGCATCCCTCCTCCCGCGGACACAAACCCGCTTCGAATCCACCACACGGCGACACCGAAAACTGCTTTCTCTCCCCGCAGCACCATCCTACACACCAGACACATCTTCTCCAACCCTCATCTACAACCCGCCGTCCTCGGCCCCAAACGTCTACCACACGCCGCCGAAATTCCTGCCTAAAGAAGACAAACGGCGCCAACTGTACGCCTCTGCGCACACACAAGCCCAGCATGCGGCACTCGCACGCCAAAACCCGAATATAGCGACCCCAGGAACACCGCTGCATACCCCCTCTGGCGCCCATCTCCCGCCGCGGCCCAGCGCCGCGCTGCCTCCGCCTGTGCGCGCGCCCTACGAGAAGAAGTATCATCTTACCGAGACGGAAGTGGCTGAGATGCGGCGGCTGCGGGCAGCAGACCCGGATACGTGGACGCGAGTGAGGCTGGCAGAGAAGTTTGGGTGCAGTCAGTTTTTTGTGGGCATGGCGGCGAAGAATGAGGACAAGGCGGGACGGGTGGCTGCGGCGCATGAGGAGAGTAGGAGGAAGTGGGGGACCAGGAGAAGGGAGGCGAGGGAGGATCGGGGGAGGCGGAGGGAGCTTTGGGGGAGGGATGCGTAGGGAGGGGATTTGTTGATCGAGAAGAGGGGAATTGGATAGGAAAAGGGTACAAGAAAGATGGTTGGTGGGATTCGTGGTTCGAGATTAGAGCCGGGTTACGCGTTGTTCGTACGCAATCTTATGATCTATATATGTGTGTGTTTAACGGAGCCTTGCTCGCTATGTGAGAAAGTCATGAATGCATGATTAGGATCCTACTCTCTCCCTCTCCCTCTCCATCTCAATCCCTACTCCCACTCTGAACATGAATCCTCCGCTCCCTCCACCACTGTTCCCAGTAGCACTCGTACTTCCCTGCATCCCCACTTTCCAGCACTCAAACCTCGCCCTCCTTACCACTTCCCACCGCTTCCCCCTCTCCAGCTCCGCCTCCTCGACACTGATCCCTGCCGCAAACCCTCGCACTGGCACCCGCCGCAGCGCAAGTCTCACGACACTGACATCGCGGGGCCACGACGACGGCAGCACTGGGCGGTAGTAGCGCGGGCTCGCAGAGCGCGATGTCAGTATCACTGCGGCCGAAAACAGCGAGGAGAGTTTGCTAAGCTGGAACGTGAGGCTTGACGAGGCGGACGGCAGGGCTTGTGCTGCGCCGCTTGCAGTAGTACTGCGGATCGATGGCACAAAGGCGTCTGTGTCTTCGAGAATGAGCGAGTGGATGCGCCGGTGGATGCTGGCGTGTTGCGTGGGGTCGAAGAGGTAGGTGGGGAGGTCACGGAGGGTGGAGAGGAGAGAGGGCCAGGACGAAGGGTGGAAGATGTGTAGGTGGTGGAGAGAGTCTTTGACGATGGTTTTCATGGCATTGAGCGTGGCGGCATCGAGAGGTTGGTGAGAGGCTTGGAGCGCGGTTTTCAGGATGTGGAAACATATTTCTGCGAGTCGAGCGATGCTGAAGTGGTGGAGGGGGTCGAAGAGGATGACTGCGGCGGAGTGGCAGGACAGGGGGGTAGAGGAGAGTATGGTTCGAGGAAGTATGGCCGTGGCGATGATGAGGTAGAGGAGTGAGGTTTTGCCGGATCCGGAGGGCTGGTATGTTGGTGGTGGAGAGACGAGTTCGAGAATTGGTGGTTGAGGACCAGATATCAGAGCATCTAGTTCTGGAATGTTGAAGTACGGGGTTCTGGGAGTGCTGGCTTCGTCGTTGCTGGTGCGTGTTGATATCCAAGCACACATAGGGCGTGACTACTTGGAAAGGTAGACTTACCTTTGATGGTCATTAGTTGTTATAGCACGAAAGGCCTTGAGCACCTGTATATATGTCAGCTTAACTGCAATATCGCCGTTGTGTGTAACTCATCATCGTCCTCGTCTCACACACCTCGCTCAAATCCGTAACCTCAACCTCCGCCAGCAACTTCTCCCCCAACCTCTTTGCCTCATCACCACTCATCTCTACGCCGCGCACCACTTTCCCTCCTCTCTTCTTTCTCCTGATTGGCTTCTTTTCTTTTCACCCCTTTTCACACCATCTCTTTTCCGCCAAACCAAGACAATGGCACCCCCCGTTTCCGCGATTCCGGTCTCGGAACTGGAAACGCAACTAAACACGCTTCCGTCGGGGAGACGGCGCAATCCGCCAATTGTGCTGGAGGACTGCGCGCTCAAGGAGCTCGTGCAGTACAAGTGTAATCTACACCCGGCAGAGACGCCAAGAGGCGTGCCGAGGGTGATTTGTGAGCCGGTGGTTCGGATGCTGAGAAAGTGAGTATTGTGTGGGTTGTTTGTTGAACGTGCGATGCGGCGCACGGGAGATGGCGGTTATTTATTGACAACAAGATGAATGCAAGACTGATATTTTTCAGGTGCCAGGGAGGAGTGAGTGTTGAGACAACAGCGTGGGAGGGATGGAAGGCGAAGCAGGAAGGCGCGAATGGAGAGAGGTGATGGTAGTTTATCACGCATCACTACGTGCAATTTTGAACTCATTCAGCCATCCCGCGCATTAAATGACGTGCCATTCCAAATCACCAAGCAGTCACGAACAGAAGAATCACTCGACAGATGTGGACTGAATTGATGACGAGTAAATACGACACATCAATAGGCTGTGGACTGCTCTCATGGGATAAGCAGCTATGATACAACTTCTCTCGAGAAAAAAGACAGACAAAAGGCTGATCAACGCCGGTCACATGCCCCCAAAGTGCCTTCATACCTTCAAGGCGGAGATGCCGAATACCCAAACGCCTCGCTACCAAAATGCTTCAAAATGCTTTTCTGTGGCCATGTATTGTCGCCGAGAGCTGGCGCGATGAGAGGTATTATACGCCGCTCCCCGACTTTCTCCAATACTTTCGATCGTAGTTGACATGTACGCCTTCTTCCAGATTGACATTGCGATCGGCTGGGGGCTGTCGTTGTGGAACATCCTGTGATGTGTTCCAACCATCGTCGTCATCCAGGTCCATTTGTGCCTGTCGCCGCTCCTCGTCTTTCTCTCGCTGGTGCTCTTCGTCTAATAGATCTGTCATGGCGGCCTGCCAAAGCTCGTCGCTCTCTTTCATGCGCTTGCTTCGCTTCCTCTTTCCTACATTCTGCTTCTGAACACCTGCCTTTTGCGCTGCCATGAGCTTCCTAAGACTCTGCTCAGCCAAGATGCCCTCTTCGGTCGCTTTTTCTCGAATTTTGCGTGGATCATGCTCGCGGTTGGTGAATACAGGAGTCGCAGTGTATGTGTGTTTGGAGGGGAAGGCGGGAAAGTGTTTTGGTATGTAGGGACGCGTGTCCTTGTCTGCTTTGCCTGACAGCTCGGGACCCAACAGGGACTCTGTGTCTGGAGGTGGGGCTTCTGGAGGCACAGGAGGCGCAAAGTAAGGCTGTAATAACGAGGGAGGAACTTCGCCGGTATCAAAGTGTTGTTCGAGCGGGCCCGATCCACGAAGGCCCGAAGACGCAAGGGCGTATATCCAGTCGTGTGCTACGGTTTCGGTGCGACGCGCACTGGTCATGGATTTCCGCACTTGGGATAGAAAGTGGCTCATGTCTGGGTCAGGTCAGTCAAGAAGCTGCGGTAGGCTGCAGGAGCCAGTCAAGGTCGCAAGGTGAAGCCATACAGGAATCAACCAGCCCCCGGAACTCTTCTAGCGCGTCCGGGCGCGCGCTCTCGAATCCTATGCTCTTGCATTGTATGGCTATTGCGCGCCGTAATTGCTGGTCAAAGAAGTCCTTGCTTTCCCCAAAGGTGTCCAACTCGGCGCTGATGGGGTCGACGATGTGCTGGACTGGCTGCTTGTGGTGCAGGGCGTGGAGCACTCGCCGCTTCTTCTGCTGCGGCTCTCCATGTATAGTCGCGTTCTCCGCCACATGCGCCCGCTTCATGCCTGCGATTGCGCCCTCGCTGCTGGCGCTGGGAGAGAGTATGATGCCTGGCATAGGCTGCTGGTCGTCGCGGTTCTGGCGATGGGGGGTGGTGCTGGCGCAGGCCGGATGTGTGTACGCGAGGTTGGTTGTGTTGTCAAGCGATGGGCGCGCAGTCAGAAGTAAACGGTAGCATTAGCTGCGAAAGCGTACGCTTGCGACTGAATCGGACGTGTAGGCGTATGTGACTCGGCTATGGATGGTTTTGTCCCTTTGGCTCTGTGAAAGCCGTTGTCATTGAGCCGGAAGCTCTGCGAGCGCGGGACGCTAGGGCGGCTTTGCCTTATGTCAGCAAAAGTAGTTCTCCGCGTCGGACCACCACAACTTCAACATACCCGCAGACGACCTTCACCAGCTTCCCCCACCCGCATCCGCGCCGCAAAACTCTCCGCTCACCCGAAACCGAATTCAAAATGGCCATCAAACCGATTACTGGCGTACGTGATGCCATTGAGTGCCTTGGGCAGCTGTGGGGAGGAGGCTAATGACTGGATTGCAGATGCTCCGACGACAGATTGTCCTTGACCTGTCCGTCGCTATGGGTGCGTAGAGCTGTTGCAGAGGATGCGCGATGATTTTTTGGGCTCCAAGATGGGCCTGGAGGGCTGCGCGCGGATGTGTGAGAGCTTGGCTAACAGCAACCGCAGGTCTCGGTGTCACTGCTGGCTACGGCTGGTGGTACGGTACGTAATCTCATTCTGGACTTGCGACTGCGATTGCGGTTGGTGCAAAGACATTCAAGGCTCGATACTTACGTTCCCAGGCTACCACGTTCCCGCCGTCCGTCACCGTGACGCTTTCTACCAGAAGCTCGAGGACGAGCGCGCCGCAGCTCTGGGCCAGAAATAGACGACAATGGCACGCGCGTCGGCATGTTCTCTTTATGGACAAGGCATAAGAATTTAGAATGCATGTTAGCTATGGATTGGGTGCATCCCGAGTAGAGTGGGCTTGTGTCTAGCAAGTCGAATCAAACAGTGTCCAACTAGCCTGCGTCTTTGTTTTTCGTGCAACCATGTCCATGTCCAGCAACGCATGCCGAATTTGTAATGTTGCAGGTTGCAAACTGTAGAAAAAGTTTATATACTGGGCACTCGTGTCTTGAGCTGTCGCTTTGATGCCATTTGTGTCAAAGCTGGTGGCCCTGGCTGTGCATAATGCAGACATGCAGCTGTAGGCAACACCTGGACACACGAGTAGCTAGAGATGAAAGCCGATGAGGCGTGTTTATGTAACGAGTTGTAATGGGAAGCCGATGCAGGCAGCAAAAGCGCACTATCGGGCTGGTCACATGATGGCTGCAAACGTCACAAGGCGCAGTGGAGCCATCGGCAACATCCGACGACGCTGCATCAGGAAGGGCCCGGGCCAGTTGCGAGACGGAATGTGATACCGAGACGAAAAAGGGCAGGGCTAACCATAACACAGGGCAAATGGGGATGGCGCAGACAGCAGCATCCGCAACGGGCCAGGGGGGTGTGGTGTGGTCTGGTCTGGTTTTGGAGTGTGGTGGGCTGAAGATTGGTGGTGGTGACGTTGGGGTGGGTGGATGACGCTATACCAGAGGGCGATGGGCACTGGCAGCAGAGATGTCGAGGGTGCGTGAAGCAGCGGTGGCAGCGGAAGAAACGTGGCAGCCAATGTGTGCGATTGGCCGGGAGGGGAGGCTTGGCATGTTCCCTGGCGATCATGCCCAATCCATGCCTTGAGCCCATGGGTGCTGACTGCAGGGGAGCCAGCGAGTGCCAAGGATCGACACGAACGCAGAGCGTGGGCTGCCGAGCTTATGTACAGGTTGCGGTGCACACGTGGATCGAACGAAGCGGCAAGGCGAGGGGGACACGACGAGGCTATTCACAAAGGCGACAGAGGGCAGGAAAAAGCAATGTCAGGGGGATGCACTTTGTAGCTGGGAACGCGAGGCGGTGCTTTGACAGCGGGCTTTGGGTTCGGAAACGGGGGGTGGATTCCTGGCTGCTGGCGTCCGGCGTGCTAGCGCAAGATGCTAGCCCTTCATGATGCGCTAGGGCAACGGGTAGTCGATCTAGAGGAACGTGAGCGACGAGACGACGAGGCCGCAAGATTCGACGTTTGTGTGTTTGAGCAAGGGGGGCATGTCGGTGGTTATCTCTGCGCGAAACAGGTGCTCGGTGCCGGCTGACATGGGACGACGGGGACGAGAGGGGACGAGAGGGGCGGCCTGGGGGTGGCGGCGGTGGCGGCGACGGCGGCCGTGGCACTGCTCTGTAAGGATGTAGGCAGGTAGGTGTGTATGTATCTATATACAGCCGCGGTGGTGTTGAGCGAGAGTGTCGCGGCCGGGCTGGTCTGGGTCTGGGTCGCTGGAGCGTCGGGCGGCGGACAGCAGATTGGACGGAGGGATTCGAGGGCAGCAGCTTTGCCCTGACGGGCGGGGGCATGGGTGCGGGCTCTGTGCATCGTGGACGCCATGGCGCGCGGGCGGACATGGGCTCCAGGGCTTTGATGAAGGTTAACGATGAAACACATGGCCGGACCTCGACACCAAGCGCAGCAGCGAGCACGCAGTTGCAGCACGTATCAAACACGCGGCAAAGTTAGAGGCGGCGGCGCGAGGGCACGCGGCGAGGCACGCGCGTGAGCAGACGAGAGCGACGACGGGCAGTTCGTGGTGGGCAAGATTGGGTGGGTACGGCGAGGCGCTAGGCCAGCGTCCAGGGCCCACCGCTGTCGCCTTTCCGCTGCACTCAGTCATTGCAAGTCAGTCACCACTCAGCATCCCAGGCCGCGCACCAGACGCCCGTCTCGCCGCCCGGCGCAGACGAGACGAGACACACTGTTGCCACGGTTGCGCCGCGGCGACTCATTGGGCTGTCCGCACCGCCGCGTGCGGCCATGCAGCGTGCGGCCATCGCAGTCGCTGAGCGTTAGAAGACGGGGGGACTGCGGCTAGCACGCACAGCGATCCCTGCAGGCAGGTGCGACGGCGCCGGGCGCGCCTGCTCTGTGCACAGCTTGCACCTGCTGAGCCAGAGCACGCCCACGCCCATGCCCACGCCCACGCCTGCTGCTGCTGGGCGGTCGTGCTTGCCATTCCATTCCATTCCTGCGCTGACTCCAGCACGCCGCCCTCACGCCGCCTGCGACGCGTCCTCTCTCTGCTGACCTCCCCCGTTGCTGCTCTTCTCTGCACGGCGTCTGATCTGCCACTGCGTCCCGTCTAGGCGCCCCAGGCTGCGAGGCTCCTACACACTGCCTGCTGCGTTGCTGCTGCGCTAACGCCGCCGTCGATCACACACCAACGAGCCGCAGCTGGCGACCTGGCGACCGCTCAACTGCCCTGGCCCTTCTTCTTTCTCCCTCTGCCCTCCACCCAAGCCTCACTCGCCGTGTTGGCTACATGCCGGCCCTGCTCTCTGCCATCCCCCTCGCCCATCCAGAGCCTGCCTGCGCTCCTCGACGCCGACACGCACACTCGACCTAGCCAGCCCTCCGCCCCGTCTGCGCTGCTCTCCCTCTCCCTCTCCCTCTCTCTCTCTCACATACACACTCCGCGCCATCACGCCCGTCATCTTCACCGCCCGCCCGGAGTGCCCATCGCTCGCCTGCTCAACGCCCGTGCTCGTTCCGCCGTCCGCCGTCCGCTGTCTACCGCATCCGCAATCCTCGCGTCCTGCATGAGTGTTGCTCTTCGCTACACCTCTGCGGCACTGCACCGCTGTGTCTACAGCCACCCGCTCCGCCAGCTTGCCCAGTAGCGCGCCCTCGACTCTTCGCGCGTCGCCATGAACAACCCAAACATGCAACAGAACGGCATGCAGCAGGGCCGTACTGCTGCCGGCCTCCACCACTTCATCCAGCACTATCGCGTCCAGCTGCAGCAGGGCAAGATTCCCAGTGGATGGCAGCAGACAACGCCGCCCGAGGAGCGTGGCCAGCTGGCGCTGCAGTTCTTCACCCAGTACCGCCTGCTCAAGCCCGAACTCCCAGAGGTCGAGACCATGCGAGCCGCCCTGCAATTTGAGACGCAAAACTTCATGTCCGCTCCTTCCAAGGAACAGTACGTCACGCAAATCAAGCAGAAGCTCATGGTCATGACGACCGCACGCCAACAGCAACTGCAGCGTCTCCAGGGTGGTGTTCCCAACGGCATGAACAACGGCATCAACGGCATGAACCCGGCCCAGATGAACATGATGGGCCAGCTGGGCCAGCAAGGCGCTCGGCAGCCTGCACCACAGCAGTTCAACCCGGCCTTCCCCAACGCCCAACTCCAGCGCCCCATGCAAGTATCGCCTGTTCCCATGACACAAGGCCAGTCTTCCATGGGCGTCAACGGAGCCAACCCCGCCAACATGGCCCAAGGGCAAAACAACCAGCAACCAAACATGCAGCCCAATCAGCAACAAAACCGACAGGAACAACTAATCATCAACCAGTTTGCCAAAAAGCTAATGGACACTTGCAAAGAGGAGGTTCGCGTCAAGTTCGAGGCCGACATCCGTGCCTGGCCTGAGGACAAGAAGCAGCAGCTGTTGAGTCAGGGCATTAATCCTCTCTTCCTCCGCTTCCGCCAGCACGCCGAGATGTTGTACCGAAGGGGCGCTCTGAACCAGCCTGGAGCTGCCCAAAACAACGCGGCCATGCAAGCCACACCACAACAGAACCGTATGCAGGGACAGCAGATGAACATGAACCAGCGCCAGGCCAACCAGGACTTTGACTTCACCGAGATTGCCAACCGACAGATGGAGGCCATGCGAAGCCAAGACCAAGGCACGACAGTAGTGCCTGCGAGCAACAACCCAAACAATGGCGGACAGATGGGTGGGTTCCAAGGTCAAACCCCACAGCCTGGTCAACCCCAGAATGCCATGGCACAGCGCCAGGCCGAAGCCTTCCGTCAAGCACAAGCACAGCAAGCCCATGCGCAAGCTCAAGCGCAGGCTCAAGCGCAGGCCCAGGTGCGGTTAGAACAGCAACGCCAGCAGCAAGCTGCTCAAGCGGCTCGCAATCAGCAAAACCAGTTGCTCCAAGGCCAGATTGGCGGACTGAACCTTCCTCAAGGCGCACAACAACCCAGTCCTGGTATGCCTATGCTCAACCGGTCGATGCCTCCACCAGGCCAGCCAGGTCCTCCCGGAACCCCACAGCAACGCCCACCTCAAGCC
>PELC01000146.1:0-51475 GCA_005212705.1 Curvularia lunata
AAGAAAGGGAATGATTATGGCTTTGCAGCACGGAAGTAGTAAGCTGCAAGGACGCCGCCGAGGACGAGAGCAGATGCACTAGAAATAGCGTTAGCGAGTGTTACTCTTGTGTGGAATGGAAGTGTGAGGAGCTGGGGTTGACGGGATGAGAGTCCTGTTCCCAGCTGTATATTCGAGCTTTTTTGAAAAAAAAAACCCCCCGAGAAAAAAAAGTCAGGAACAAAACAAAAAAAGAAGGCTCACCTGGCTCGTTTCCGATCGCCAAACGCAGCGCCAAGCAAGTGTTTGAGCGAAATGCCATCGTGTTTCTCTGCCTGTTGCTGGCCAAGCGCTGGAGAAGGTGCCGCGTTGGCAGCATCTTTCTTAGGAGCTGGGGCGTCCTTGGCAGCGGTATCTGGGGCGTCTGGCGCCTTTGAGGGTTCTTCGGCAGTGCCTTTGCGCTGCCGAAGCTCCGAGTCTGGAGGGACTGCTTCAGTCGCAGCCTTGAGGTCCGACGTGGCCGAATCCGTTAGGTTCTCGCTAGGCATGGAGATGGGCTCACGCAAGATGCCAAGAGGATTTGATGCATCGGCGGCGCCATCGTGCTTGTTGGTGCTTTCTGCTTTGTTGCCAGACTCGCCTTCTTCATCCTCTGAGCTTTCGTGTGTATCCTGCATGATATCTCCCAGCTGCCTGCTTGCGTGCATAACGGGTGTGGCGTGTGGGTCGCGCGAGAACCCAGATGGCCGGTTGGACATGCGGAGAGATCTCCTCCTACCCAGGTAGATTGGCGAAGGCAAACTGTCAAGATCGTGATTATCTTGTTCCTCATCGCTGTCGTCGGCTTCAGGAACGGATGCCAAGGACGTGTAAGATTTGACGGGTACAAGGTCGACTGAAGAACATGCTTGTGAGAAGACGGACGGCTGTGGCGAGTAAGGGTGGTGGCCGTGTGTGGCCTCGTCTTCGGGAAGTTCAGCCCCAATAGAGGCTACGCGCTGAAAGATTTGGTCACGGTTGGTGGGAAAGCGCTCCAGTGATGGGTCGTTCAGATCCTCGTCTTCAGCGTCTGATGGCGGCAATCTATGAGGAAGGCTGCTGCTGTTTTGCCGCGACTTGAAGATATCGTATCGCCCAGGCCGACCAAAGAAAGTCCGCGCGCCGTCCGTCTCATGGCCAAAATCAGGCTGTCTCTCCAATGGGGAGGGCGCATAGTCCTTGGAAGAATGGGAACTGATGTCAGGAATTTGCGATTCACGTTCGTGAGGGAGGAGGGGTGCATCGCCATCGTCTGGCTCGGGGTGATTGTCAAGCTCATCATCATCATCATCATCATCGTCAAAAGGCCTATAATGCTGCGGTTCTGCTCCCCCCAAATGGCCGTTCTTAGGTGCAATCATGCTTCCATTGAAACGCGAGGATGGGCCCTCGTGCGCCAGCAATGGAATACGGTCCAACTCGTCTCCGCCATCCGAGTCAGTTGTAACGGCAGCATCATCTGGGAGAGCCGACTCGTGAGGTAACAGCGGAGCTTCGTCGACGTGATGGTTTTCAGATCTTGGCTGATGGCTAAGAAGTGGTCCATTGGCAAGCCCGTTGTGCCCAGGTCCCGAAGCAGTCTCGTGGCTGAGCAAGGGCATCAGGTCGAGCTCGTCAGCTTCATCACCTTCTTCGACTTCAGACGGCGTATCCATGCCCTCTCCCGAACTAGTGTGATCTGCCGACGAGGGTGTAGACTCTTCATCAATGGTGCCCATCGAAGACGCCAAGGGTGGCTGGTCATTTTGGACAGATTCATGACGAAACAAGGGAGCTGCTTGCTGGTCATCTGAGCCCGGCTCAACGTGGTGCTGAGGCACCATGTTGACTTTATCGGGCAATGCGTCGGCAGCTCCCGCCTCGCTAGCGTCTTGCTCATGCGCAGGGCTACTTTCCACCTTGTCTACTATAACAAGAGGAACGTTGGGTGGTTCTAGCGTGTCAGGCTCGGCGGGCGAATCGACCTTTGCTTTTGCGGCGTTGTGCCCTGCGTCGACTGAGGCCGTGGGGAACGAATCTTGGTCCATGGTGCTGTCTTTGCGGTTGTCGAACCGCTTCGAGGCCAGCTCGTGGGAAGGTGCTGCAGATGCCGTGGCTGGTTGAGAAGCGGGCGCATCTGGTGTTGGGCTCGGGAGTGTTTCAGAGCTCGCCGGCTCGACATGGATGACGTTGTTCCGAATGCCTTGGTCGTCGGTAGCTGTGGAGTGTCAGCGAGAAGGCCCAAGGACGCATGCGAGCAGGCATACCCGTTTCCTTGGACTCGTCCAAGATCCAGTTGTCCTGGCCCAGGCGGACCTTGTACTGGTAGCTCCCCTCGTGGACATTGGCGAAGTTCTTGGTGAAGACGAGGTCGCCCGAGGCCGTCCTGTCGTGGGCGATGTCCATCTCAAGCGGGGTCCATCCGCTCAGCGACGACGTGACATAGACGGGCGGCTGCACGCCCGGCTGGGAGAAGGTGATGGTCGCGTGAGTAGCCATGGCTCCTCGGACGGTGTGCTGGGGGAGGAGTGTAGGGGAGGTCGTGTGGCGGACCAGGCGCGGCCGCTGGCGGGAGAGGATAGGGTCTGTTGGGAAAGGAATATGGTCAGTCGGTTGAAACGGACGGATTGGGCGCGCCCATGCAGTGGCGCAAGAGGGGCATGGAATGCGGTGCAGTGCAGTGCAGTGCAGTGCAGAGCGGGGGAGAGCAAGGCGGGCTTACCGGGCAGGCCGTGGCCGGGGAGCGCTTGCCTTGGGGGCGGTAGCACCTGCCTTGGGCTGCGCAGAGAGCTGTGGTGTGCAGGTAGAGCAGCGCAGGGCGACCGAGCTATCGGAGGGGATGCAGATGGGGCGTCGGAGCGTGCCGGTGCGAGTGTGGATGCAGACGAGATGCAGCAGCGAGTGCTGGACGCGGCGTCAGCTTGTTGGGTGTCTTGTGCAGCGCCGCCGGCCTCGAGGAGCAGCGTTTGCACGCCGCGGCCCAGAGTCCATGGCCTTGCGCGTTTCTTGATGCTTCCAAGGTGACGTGAGTACAACGTGTGGCAGCCCAGCGCTAGAGCCCCGCCGCCGCCGCCTCGCAGCCACGCCAGGCCTGATCAGGCTCCCCCGCACCCGTTAGCCGCATCCTCGCTCCCAACGCCTTCACGACACACGCCAGGCCTATCTAATCTCATCGCGTCGCGTCTTATCATTCATCTCATCTCATCTCGTCTCGACTTGTCTCTCCAGACGACACGGCAGCGACACGCACCTTGGCCGTCTGCGCACAGCACCCGCGTCGGCGCCTAATCTCGAGTCTCCGCCAGCACCACGTACCCACCCGCCCTCGCGACTGGGCCCGCCCCTTGGCAGCTTCACTCGCACCCACGCCTTTTATGCTACGTATTGGTCGCGACGTCTTCGCGCATGGCAATCGCGATGCAACGGCCGTAGACGATAACGTAATCACTCCATCGATGCAAATCGCAAACCTGTCCCACCTCGGCCTGTACATGTGACCGGAACCTGGAATGTCATAATTTCCGTTGTAGCTCCGTTCGTCTTGAGACGTCCAAGACGGTGTTATGCACTCCATACTATGTATATCACCGGGATGATCCGTCGTATTCTCGGCCAAAACCTCGGTCCCAAGCCATGCCACCACCAAACACTCAACCCACCCATTGCCTCTGGAGCTGTCCGCACCTCAGGCCACAGGTTCGCGTGCGCTCCTGCGGGCTGTCCGATTCCACGCCATTGGGACTCGGCATCTAAAAACGGTTTCAAAAGGCGCGTTGCGACAGGCTCCGTCACACCATGGTACCTGTCCACATTCAATTTCAACTGCTCCGCACGGGCCCCATGCTTCTCTCCCGCGCTAGTTAGCATACTTCTGGAAGTTCGTCCTGCGTTTCAAGTAACGCCGCAGCCCTCATGCGGCGGAAACTTTTGCAACGCGCTGATCGACATGCTGCACTGCCAGTGTCGACATCTCGTTCCTCGACTCACATCTGTATTAGATCTGGCATAGACCCATCTGGCCCAACCTCCCGCTACCCGCTCCCCTCGCGCCTTTTCCCTACATACCTCCTGTCTCTCGCTTGCATCCTTGCGCCCTTGCCTGCTTTATCACCACAGCCCCATGTCCCAACTCCTCACTCTGTCTCTCTCGCTCACCGAACGTACACGCAATGGGCCATGTCGTCTTTGCGACAGGGCGTGATCAAGGCCCGCTCCTGAGCCGGGTCAGCCTCGCCATGTACACAGTGGCCGTGACCTTTGTCGCTCTCCGGTACGTCGCCCTCTCCTACCCTCCCACGGTATCCTGACCGTCCCTAGTTGCTTCACCCGTGCATACATTGTCAAGAGATTTGGCTTGGATGATTTCTTCATTGCCATTGCCACCACGCTTGGAGCGGCTCAGACCGTGACCATTATACTCCAAGTCGAGCATGGCCAAGGTCGGCATACAGACGATCTGCAACTGGACCAGTTCAACCACATGCTCATGGTACGCCTAACGATAGCTCCGCTCCCCACACACACACCCACTGACTGCCAAATAGTACCAATGGATCAACATGTTGATATACTTTGTCGCAAACTGGTATGCTCCTTGCACATGCTACAGACCGCAATTTCTGACTTGAATCAAGGGCCGTCAAGATGAGCATCCTTGCACTGTACTACAGAATAGGCTATGGGAGGAAAGGTCTACCATGGATTGTTCAGGCACCTGCCGTATGGACAGTAGCAGGCTTCATCACCGCATTTGGTCTGTCCTCATTCATGGTCAGTTTTCGCAACTCGCTTCCTTGCCCGCTATACGGCCGTATCGTCATCACGAGCTAACACCGCTGCTCCAGGCTCAGCTCTTTCTCTGCGTGCCCGTTTCACGCGTTTGGGACATTGTGCACGTCAATGATGGAGGATGCATCGACGTGTCCGAGTTCATGATCATATCGGCTGCCATCAACGTCACTACCGACATCCTCCTCCTCATGTTCCCACTACCCTTGTTGCGGCTGTTCAAGTTCAATCGCAGGCAACGCAGTAAGTCAGCCAATCCTACCATCGCATTCATGGCAGCTAATGGTGGTCGCAGCGGCTCTGGCAGTCGTCCTCTCTGTTGGCCTTATACCGGTTATAGCCAGCACTATGCGGCTTTGCGAAATCATCATGGCAGGCAGGCCTGTCAAACCGGGACGCACCTGGGAGGAGAATGACTTTAGTTGGTACGTCCTGCTTAGTCTCTGTCCTATTCGTATTGCTGACATTGCTCCAGGGGTTGGGCCTGGGTCCCGGTGTGGTCGCAGATTGAAGTTGACGTCAGCATCCTCGCTGCGTCACTTCCTTGTCTCTGGCCTTTACTCAAGCACGTCTTCGGGTCCCCTGGTCGATCCGAGACACCCTCGCAAATGCCCACGCTGCCTGGCTACCGTGAGAGCTGGGGAGAAGGAAACCTGGTGAGCATCGACGATGGCGACGACATGGAGAAGCAGGGCAAGAGCTTCGACTTTGACGACGAGAAGCGATTGACGGTGCGTGAGAAGGAGATGGGGCAGGGAATTGGTATCAACTTGAGCATGATCGTAGACAAGGGCGTCGACATCAACATCATGGACGTGGGCGCCCATCATTTCGACGATGATTTGTCCGCTGTGGCCGAAGAAGAGGAAGAGGTCATGAGCCGGTCGAGCGTCAACTTGACCAAGGCATCCGGCGAGCAGACGACGCCGGTTCAGACTGGAGACTCCAGAATAATAGATTATAGAAAATTATGACATTATGATACCTGATAGAAGCCCTGTTGATTCAGTATAGACGTGTTAGAATTGGGCATAGAGCGTCTTGGAGATCATTATCATTAGTTAATCGTCAATGTATAGCTGTATCGGTCTTAATATTACAGGGATTGGCTTAGCAAGGGCGACCCAACCTTTTTTTTTTCTACCATCTTCCGAAGCTGCTGAACGCAGAGCTGAATTGATTTGCTAGTATCACGTCAGTACCGAAAAAACAAAGATTAAAAAAAAAGAGAGTTGGGAGAATAACATACCAAACTGGCTCGTCCCAAAACACTCACTCGCCTCGGCCTTCTCCATGGCCTTGGGCAACCACTCCCTAATCTTCTCTTCGCGATTATGATGACTCGGGTGCGTACTCAGTATCTGCGGCGGGCCCTGACCCCCCATCTTCTCCATCCTGGCCCAGAAATCCATGGCTGCCTGCGGCTTATAGCAGCCCTGCGCCATCATCATCAGCCCAATGTAATCCGCCTCAGCCTCGTGCTTGCGGCTCGCGGGCATGGAGAGAAAAAGGTCGATGAGCAGTTTGCCCGAGTAGAGCGAGATATCGAATAGCGAGAGTGCGACGACGCCGAGCAGCACGAGCGGAGCTTGTGACATGCGCTCCCTGTTTCTACACATTAGCCAGCCATCTCAAGGGAAGGACAAGGAGAAGAAGGGCACAACGCACGCCGTATGTCTCGCCACCACATGCGCAATCTCATGTCCCAGCACCGCCGCAATCCCATCCTCATCTCTACACAGCGGCAGTATCCCCGTGAAAACAAACACTTTGCCTCCGGGCGCCACAAACGCATTCTGCTCCGGGCTCTCAATCACGCTGACCTCCCAGTTCAAATCCTTCAGCCCCTCGCCTTCGGCATACGGCAGCAGCCGCGCCAGCACCTTCTTCACTGCCTTTACACGCGGATCGTAGTCTGGCAGGATGCGGCCTGCGTACTGCTCGCGCACTTGCTCGACGGTCGTCGCGCCCAGCGCTTCTTCCAGCGACGACGGGATGATGTTGAAGCGCCGGCGCCCGGACACGGGCACTTCTTCTAGGTTGTACAGGTAGATGCCGCCGGCGCCGGCGCTGACGAGCCCAATGTCGCGGTAGAAGGTTGGGCGCGCGGCCCACCGGTAGAGCAGGCCTGCTAGACCGCCTGAGGTCTGCGAGAAGCGCTTGTACTGCGGGCCGCGTCCGAAGGGGAGTTGTTGGTAGAAGCGAGGCTGGTGGAAGCGCGGGGGAGGTGGGATGGCTGTGCGGAGGGGTGCGCGTGCGACGACGCCCATGGGCGGTCGTATTCGATACATTGTTTTTTTAAGCAGTGGAATTTGCGTGGGTTTCTGTGGACGAGTCGAGGTAAATGTATGCTGGTGCGGTGGGACGGTTTACACTGAGCATATGGACAAATGACGTGCATTGTGCTAAACGTGCGCCCGCGGAAGTGCAGGGATCACTTGTTTGGTGGCTTGCTGGTCCAACGGCTGCTTTACCGGCTTGGGAGCGCGTTGCACGCCCCGCGGAAACCTTGTCGAAGTGCTTTTTTTTTGGTCCGGTAATTTCCACATCCGCGGTCTGGGTATGCGGTTGTTGCAATGCCATTGGTACGTAGTGCGTATTGGGGCTGCTTCATGGGGCAAGTCAAGCGCCGCGGTTGATTCTCGCATGATTACCTTTGGTATTTTTTGTCTGACATGGCAATGCTGTAAAATGTAAGGTATACTCTCGATCAAATGAATTCCAGTAGCTGCCCTAGGGAATCTAGTATTTTTTCAGATTATTTTTATGAACATTTGTTGTTGCGATTCAGAGTCAAGACATAGAACACTCGGAATTGATGTCATTAGGAGCATCTGATGAGCTTATTCGCTCACAAATAAGACATTTCACTGAGATAAAAGACCACTTTTCAGGTAATCAAATCGATCCATTACGCACACTTTAACTACCAGCAACACTGACACGTCCCTCCCCTATCCATCTCTCCCGCACTCTACTCGTAGCAGTACTCGACGTGGACATTGAGGACGCACGTGTCATAGGCAATTGGCCGGGGGAAAGGAGAAACGACAACAGGAGAAGTCGGGTATCCAGCGGCCGATGCAGTAGCAGCGGGAGCGCTGCCAACCCACGTAGCGGAGACAGTAGCAGTTGGGGTGTTGATAACCGATGTAGCAGATACGCTAGCAGTTGGGGTGTTGATAACCGACGTAGCAGACACGCTAGCAGTCGGAGTGGGTACTGCAGAGCTCGAGGCACCGCACGAGGGGAGAGGTGCAACGTTGTTGATCTTGTTAACGACCCAGGACGAGGCGTCGTCAGTGTAGAGCTCGAAGTAGTTGAGGTGGTCAGCAACGACGTTGCCGCCGGCGCAGACTGGGTCGCCAGCTGCGCAGTAGGAGCGGAGGACGGGAGCGTAGCGGTTTAGAAGGGCGAGGTCAGAGGCCGAGCGGGGGTTCTTCTGCTTGCTGGCACCGTCGAGCACGTTGTAAGGCTGGTTGGCGGTGTGCATAACATCACCCCACAGGAGAGCGGCGGCAACTGGCTCGAGTCAGTATAGACCAGAAGACTAAAATTGGTGTGTATACTTACTAGCTTTGCCAGCAGACGAGGAGCTGTCAAGACCGTTGGACACCTTTGTGCAACCACCGGGTCCTCCCAGGACGTCGCCCATCACGTGGGCGCCCTCAGAGTAGCCATTGACCACAATATGCGAGCAAGGGCACTTCTGGTTAAAAGCAGTAATCTGAGAGATACCGTTGCGGGCACCCTCAGCCACCTGAGCGCAGTAGTCACCACCAAGAGTAACATCGAACTGGACATCAATGTAGTCGCAGGTCTTGCCCTGGGCCCTCAACTTGCTGCAGGTCGCCTCAACAAAGGGAAACGTACGTCCGTCATGGTAAGGGGCGTCATTGCCACGAGCCATGAAGATGACTACATCGGCGCAGCTGGCATCCAGCTTGGGAGGAGTGGTCTGAGCCGCGGCGAGAGCAGACAGGGCGCTCATAGCCAGTGCGTTGCGGATGCTGAAAGACATGATTACGGATTAAATATGTATGTTATTTAAAAAAAGAGTGTGGGGTTGGCAAATGACCGTGGGGTAGGAGACCAGAAAAAAGAGTGTTACGGTCCTTTTGAACGGGTGTACCTGGGGGATCAACAGTCGGGTAAGAGAAGGGAAGGAAACCCGGCTTTAATAGCACATCTGCCCTACAAATCCTACACGGACTAGAGAGATTGGATTTGCCTCCACGGCGGGCAGCCTCGCCTCCGCAGGCGTTTTTTTGAGTCGCGGATACGAGCCCTGGCGCTGCTTTATCCCTTACACCCTGCATGAGTTCCCGTTCCACTTTGCTTGCGGATGCAGGCACCCGAGACATGATCATATCCTGGGGGTTGCCTGAAGGGGAAGCCGACAAGTGATGGGATTTTCTTCAAGTCTAGCTGCGACTGCTAGTCCAGCCACATAAGGATAAGGCGGCACAGTTGGATCCACCGGCTATCCTGATGTTCGTTTTCAGACCCACATCATGCCAGGGACGAACCCCACTGCTTGCTCGTTCCTGTTCCGTGGAGAACGACAGCATGTTTGAGTGCATGATAGTGGCGAATTATTCACTGCATATAATCCCGTATTTCTCGTCTTGTTTGCACACGCTGCACGCCTCAGGAGTTTGATCATCTTGAGAAAACAGAGTAGATGAATAGTTTGGACTGGTTCGGAAACCATAAGCTGACTGTTTGACACGGCACTTGCTACTAGTGCTTCTACGCTATATCTAGCTCATATCTCCGACTCTCCTAGGGCCTGGTGTCAGCGCCCAAACTCACTCCAACTTTTCATGGTCCTCCCTGATTGCTTGGCCATAGTCCCCTGCATTCGGTGTCCGCACAATGGTATGCGTGTGGTACTTGGCGGGTTCCTTGTTTGTCAAAAAGACGCCAGAATGGTGATCGAATTCCACCAGGATGACCGGGCTTTGGATGCGAAAGTAAAAGGCGTCATCGTCGCCGAAACCACCGATCCAGCAAAAGTATGTTTCGTCAAGGTGTTGCTTGATCTGTTGGAGCTTGAGCTCACGGGCCTTGGATGGGTGGTACAGGAGGAACTCATGGCATATGGACAAGATGAGATCTTGCTCAGTGTTATTCAATGAAGAGGCGCAAATGCCTTCGTATGGAACAATACGATTGTCGCGGAAGGCGCCGCAGCGGTGGCGCTGGTCGTCAGGGCCCCAAGTGTCAGTGATGAGCTCGTCGCGTTTACTCTCATCGTTGTTGGAGTTCCCGTAGACTTGCTTCATGCCCTCGTCTCTCATCTTCTTGAAGAGTTGAGCCTTCTGCTGCTGCTCCGCGCTCAGGTTCTGCATAAGCTTCAGACCCAAGTTGCCTTCTTTGTGCAGAATCTCAGTCCCTTTCCATTCGCCCGCATCAATGATGTTGGGTTCGGCGCCGGTGAAAGATGGACTTATCACGACCTGAGGCCCTTTGAAGAAGCATGCGATGTCGAGATGGTGGCCATATAGGAGCCAACCCCACGGTGAGTTCGCGGATGCAGAGGGCGTTCCAAACAACAAGAAGTTGTATGAGTATTTGTTCATAATGTTGGGAAGCTTGACCACCTCTCCTAGAAAATGATTGATGCGCATAGCGGACAGTGCTTTTTGATAGCCCTCCGGTGACAGAGACGCTTCTACCACGGCGAGTATTGCCTGCGCGGTCGTGTCCGGTACTAAGCAGGTTAGTATGGTGTCGCAGCTCTTCCTTCGCGGACATATTACCTTCCTCGAGTCTCAACCCGAACGGTCTCAGGAGAAACTCCGGATTGCTCCACGCGCGCCATTCTCTTGCATTGATCGGATACGACAGCTTCTTTCTCTTTTCTTCGTCCAGACCCTTGAGTAGTTCTTCTGCTTTTGTGGCGGCGCTCTGAACATCCGCACCTTCATCTCGTGCATGGAAGAGACCTGATCGCACTTTGCCGTCATTGGTAACGCCTGTGTACGGCTCTTCCAGCAGCTTCTCCCATACCTTTGTCAAGTCGTACAACCATGGGGGTGCACGGTTATCTTGCATTGACTGGACATATTCGTAGATGTTTTGTTTCGCAGCAGTTGTGAAGCGCGGACTGCTGAGATCTGGCAGATGGGCCCGAAAGCCAGCCGAGGCTTGATCGAAGGAGCTTCGCCGGTCTGTCATGTTTGCCCAGCACTGAGCTTGCTGTTCACAGGCGATCTGATGTACTGTTGGTTGTTCCACAGTACTTCTTAGCAATGCTGAGCAATTGATGCGCTACGGTGCTAGATCTTGCTCCGAAGCCCACGTAATTGATGTGTTAACTATCGGAAGTTGTCTACTAGAATACCCACAACGGCCGGATGAAGGCTCTTCCTAGTGATCTGACGATCCGCGCTTCGCACGAGTCTGTCCAGAGAGAAAATTCAGGTACCAACAGAGCGAACAGGTCTCAAACTCCTGCCAGCTCATGAAGCAGTTGGTGAGTTGACAGTATTTTCAGAGCTGACACGGGAAATCACCCCACACTGGGCTTTTGACTTTAGCGCGGGGTATTCGGCCCCTCATTGCGTAGCTGCGGTGGGGACTGGTGTCGGTTTGTTAGAAGCCGTTGTTGTAGTGTGTGGAATTTAGAGGACATACACATATCTTCATACTAATTCATGGAATGGCTGCAAGTGCTGGTGAACTTGCACCCCGTCAGCTGAGAAGCAGTGTCACTGTTGCCAAGTATGTTCAAAGCTAAAACAGACTATTTCATTTCTGTTAACTACTGTGTGACTTTCAGCCGCAAAGGAACCTTGTGTTCTTGCTTGTCGCACACCGGAGCGGGCGGTTCGATGGAGACACATGATATTTCTGTTTGACAGACGGTACAAACATTGACGTGTATCGGGCCAGGACAGTAGCATGTGGTTCTGGGAGCAGAATGAGATCTTTGGTGTAAACTGCTCCCCGCATGTGTGGATGTCCAGGGAAGGAGCTAGCATCTGTAAGGGGCTGAGTGGGATTCAGCTTGTCGTCCACGACGCATAGACCTCGATGTCTCTCCGCAAACGCCGGAGTGTGGCCGTCGACCTCGGAGTCGGCGGTGGGGCAAGAGATGAGAGAATCACTCCGAGTTGCCCCGCCCGCGGTGGGGTGCCTGGCTACTACAACGATCCCCAGACATGCGTACATGTGAAGCCAGAAGTATCCCTGGTATATGTTTATCAGCTACCTTTGCCCAATAACAGTCGCTCCAGTATTGTCTCTCGCGCTTTGCCCAATCAAGTCTGACAGAAAGTGACAGCTCCGGTTATGACATCTTCCGGCACGCCGGATATTACGCGCTGACAGAAACTGTGGGGTGTTGTGGGGTGCAACCTATAACCAGGTAGGACAGGATAAGACTGCGTAGATCCGACTGCATTGTGGTATCATTTTTCGGAAAATTGGGTCTCGAGCAGTCGTTATAATATCGTTAGCAATTCTGGACTTTGCTATCACCTTGGGCCCTCTTCTCAGTTAAAACGTCGATACCAACCAACTCCTTATTGTCTGGTCTAAGGACGCTTTAATATAAGATATGGCGAATAATCTAAGGATAGCCATTGTTGGCGCAGGTATGCTTCTGTCAGGCCATATATACGCTTCTCGTCGCATCTTCTTACAGTCTTCTAGGCATGGGCGGCCTCGCCGCAGCACTTGCCCTTGCAAAAGCCGGCCACAAAAACATCACCATCTACGAAAATGCTCCAGGCATGGGCTTCGTAGGCGCGGGAATCCAGCTCGCACCCAACATGGCTCGCATCCTCGACAGGCTAGGTTGCTGGGATGTAATCTGTGAAGAGGCTGTCCGGTGCTCAACCACATCAATCAGGGAGGGTGCAACAGACAAGGAGCTATCGTATGTGGATTTGAACTACGTCAAAGAAAAGTACGGATACCCGCATATGGTTGGACACCGAGCCAGCCTTGCGAATGGCCTGTATGAAGGCTGCAAGCGAGAGAGCGGTATCAACTTCAAGCTGGGATGCACCGTATCTGATGTACGCTTTGGGCCCAAGCCCAAGTTTACCATCACTCCCTCTCAAGGAAATACAGAACCATATCAAGTCGAATGCGATGTTCTCCTTGGTGCTGATGGTGTCAAGAGCTCCACTCGTGTCGCCATGCTCAAGGAACTGGGACACACAGGCGCAGCACGCGACTCGGGTCAAGCCGCCTACCGTATCATGCTCAACCGCTCGCAAATAGAGCACGATCCCGAGCTACTGAAGCTGATCGATTCGGACAGTGTGACACGCTGGATTGGCGAGAAGAGGCACATCATCGCATACCCCATCCACAACAAGCAGATTTACAATATCTCCACCGCACAGCCGGACACAAACTTTGCTGGTGCGCCAGATGCACAATATACGACAAAGGGAAGTAAGAAGGCCATGATGGAAGTGTATAGTGACTTTTGTCCTATGATTCAGCGCATGCTCGACTTGGTGCCAGAGGGTGAGGTGGTCGAATGGAAGCTCAGAGTGCACGATCCGCTGGTAACGTGGGTGCATGGCCCTGCTGCACTGGTGGGCGATGCATGCCACCCAACTCTTCCACACATGGCACAAGGCGCTGCGCAGGCTATCGAAGATGGTGCTGTCCTTGGTGTCGTTCTAGCGCCCCAGCGACTTGGAGAGGCTACACCGGAAACGATTGAGCGCGCACTGCGTATATATGAGAAGCTGAGGAAGCCAAGAGCAGAAGCACTGGTGGAGCTGGCGGCAGAGAGTGGACGAGTGCTACACTTGGGTGCTGGTAAAGCGAAGGAGGAGAGAGACAAGTTGTTCGAGGATGCAAATAAGGGGCTTGGTAAAGTACCGGACAAATGGGCGGATGCTGATGTGCAAGCTCAAGTATATGGTGTCGATGTTGTTGCCGATGCGGAGGAACTGTGTGAAAAGGAAGGATTTGGACTGAAGTCGAAACTGTGACAATGAATGAGACATCTAGTTGGATGTCTAAATGATCAACTTATATTTTCAGCACGAGTTTAAATCGTAAGTGCATAGACACTGCAGCTGTATTTGTCACAGTTCTCTACCATCAACTGTGATTTCGGCATTACTAACTCTACTCTTAAGACTAACTGTAGTTGTCACAGTTGTTCGTTATCTGCTGTGTTGATGGCTACCCGCAAGTATTACCCAAGCAAGGTTTATTCCGGTCCAAGGAGCGAGAACAACTTTAATAAGAATATCCATTCCCCAGTCACTCTACATGCTCTCCGACATGACGCCTCTCATGTTATGTCCCCTCCAATGCGTAAGTATAACCGGCAGCAAACTAACACCAACAATCAACGCAGCAGCAACACCCGCACTATTCGCGATACCAACATGCTCAAACATAGCCGGGAACCAAAAGGGTCCCAAGAAGCCCCAGATTTGTCTCACAAACGTGATGAACACACCGATGCTACCAGCTTCTTCTGGGTAACAGTCAACCGCATATGTGATCAATACTGTAGTGACAATCTGGTTTCCAGCGGCAGCGATGCCCGCACCCACAATTGGCGTCACATTCCATCTGAGTTCGGGAGCCTGCTCGATGCGAACCAAGAACACGACGATGCCGCAGACAGTGAGCAGGATACCGATATAAGACAACCACAGACGGAACTCTGGCGCAGGACGAAGCGGCGCCATTTTCTTTGCTCTCCAGCGCATCCAGAGGTCGCTCGAGTGGCCGCCGATCTGCTCGCCAATCACAGTTCCAACGATGATGCCGAGGAACTGGAGGCCGATTTGCTGGGCGTTCAGGTGGAACTTTTCGATGAAGAGTTGAGGGATTTCGACGGTAGTGAGCACCGAGGCAAAGAGAAAGATCATGGCGTAGGCGCAGGCGGGAATGACAATGCAGGGGTACTTGAAGAATCGCAGGGGAGAAATAAACTCGTACAGCGTCATGGGTGTGGTGTCGATGCGCCGGAATTTTAGGTACATTTCCTTGTAAGCTGCGAAGCCCGATTGCGCGTGTTTGGCATCGCCGTGTCTCATGAAGCGTGTCTCTGGCCCGAAGAGTGAGTAAAGAATGAGCTGGGCGCCGTTGATCATAGCAAGGATCCAGTAGATCCAGCGGTAGCCGACGTTGTAGGTTACAAAGCCGAAGATTAGAGGTGCCAGCGGTATACCCAAAGTGATCATGACAGTCCACATGCCCATGAACTTTGCACGCTCTTTACGGAAGAAAGTCTCTACTACGACGGCACTGCCAATGGCGTTGGGTGGGCAGATGAAAAAGGACTGGAACGCGCGGCACGTTGCCATTGCTGCGTAAGTTTGGCTTTTTGCACATCCGATGTTGAACACCAGACTCCCGATCAGTGAGATGATGAAGATGGGACGACGGCCGTATCTCGTTGAGAGAGGACGCCAGAACAATGGTCCACCGCCTAGAATAGCAATTTGTAGGGAGGTAAGGTACGATGCTCTTTGAATGCTCACACCGAGATCTTCAGAGATCTCTTCGTACGCTGGAATGATGGCGGATGCTGGGAAGGCACACATCATGGCATGAAAAGCTACGAAAAGTACGTTCATGATTTTCTGACTTTGACTTAGAAGGAGTTATCGACAAGGAAGATGAGGGTGGCTGACCTTCCACTGGGGCCAATTGTACGGGTCGGCAGTCCCCATGGTAGGAAGAGGATCAAGATCGATTGTTCCATGACGTTCGAGGAGGTATTGGCGATGCTCTTCGGAAAGGTGAGATGCTTCCTCCTTGTCAAGGTATGTGCCGTGGGTGGCGGCATGCTCGAGATCCTCGTTATGCCTAGGCTCGTTGGCTACGAGATCCTTTTCGTTCGCCGCATTTATTGGATTCGCCATTCTCGTAATATAAAGCTTGTACGAGGAGCAACAAAAGGGAAGAAGGAGAAGAAGAGACACGCAAGCTCTAAGCGTGGCTGTGGCCGCGGAGGCTCTATTCATATTCCTCCACTCCTGGTGCTAGTTTCCCGGGAGATGACTTACGCGGAGACCCCAACTGGAGACCCCAGCAGAGAAGTCTGAGTGGAGACCTCAGGACGTAGAAACCCCAGTGGAGACCCCAGATGTAAGAGCTATTGGTGGGATATGAGCCCATGGGGTTTCTAAACAAGGATCCTGAGCCATCGTCGTCACGGTTTCATCGCTAGTCTTCGCCATTTCGCTAGTTGACCCACGGCTTGTCAACTCGGCAGCCGCATATCGGATGCTTGAGTTGCCCATATAGGACTGTTGAGGGCGCCAGTAGCATGTTAGATGGCGAGCGGATGGTGGCAACGTGTTGGCTAGTTACCGGATAATGGTTGCGCACCAGAAGATAACCGTCTTGCAATTTTTACAGGTTGCTTGGCCTACTATCAGATATTCGTGCGCGTATTGATGGCTGAGGATGATGCTCGCAGTGACGCCACCCGTACCCAAGCTTTTTGGCAATGCTTGGTTGGCAGACAAGGCTTGTGTTCAGGCGAACAGCCGCATTTCTTCTGGCCATGGCATCAGTACCCTTTGTGTCTCGGGTTAGAAGCAACTACAGCTTGATTGGTTCGTGCCTCTGATGGCGTAGCCGCGGACGAACAAAGAGGCGGGGTGCAATAAAGACGGCAGTTGTTCCCGACAAAATACAGTGGGTCACCGAGGTTGTGACACGACGATGGTTCCTATCATCGGTATGTTGCTATCAGCTAGTTCGCGGAAGAAGCCCGGGATCCCCCCGACGATCTGCACAAAGGCCCAGGCTTTTCATGTATGCAACATTGGTTTGTGCAAAACCCACATACCTTCTCCTTTTTTCTCTCTCGTTCAGCAGCTCGTTGCCAAGCATATCGTCCTCCGGTGTCTAACTTTGGTTGAGTGAAAAACTGAGTCACGAAAACGCAAAGAAGCTGTAAATACAACTCAGGATGTCCCCAAATGCCACAGCAAGCCCAATGTCCTTTCATTGAATGTATCAGCCTACTGCCTCTCTTAAAAACTGCTTGCCGGCTCTTTGTTACCTACACGGATAAGGCCCATACGCAGTATGCTTGTTGATGCAGCCAGACCCTGCGCTGAAACTAGTCGAGATCCACAGGCACCTCTATGATATCCCACCAGACATGGCGCTCGGCCTTTTGTATAGAGCTGGAAGCACATCTCATGTGCCCTCCCGTATGGAAACCGGGGATGCTTCCATACCATTGCAGCCCCAAAGGACCATATGACATAGCGTCGCGCATCTCGGCACAGACTCGGCCGAGGAGCTCTTCGTAAATGAAGGTGCGTACGTAGCCTGCTCTCAATACCTCAATGTCGATGCCAGGGGCTTTGGCAATTCCGGCAGCAATGATGATGCGCTTCTTTCTAGGTGGTGCTGGGTCATCCAAAGGAGCAGACTCTGCCCATCGCATGGATGGGTCCAGTGTGTAAGGGTCAGCCCACGGGCTGTGCACGTGGTAAGTGCATGTGACTTCTGGTTTCGTGTAGTCTAGACTGTGTTGGGTACGGACGAGGACGTAAGCTTTGAGCATGTTGAGAATGAAAGAGTATCAAATGGTTAAAATGATAGCTAACTAATCATGCGTCTAACATGAGATACTTATGGCAAGTTGAATGCTTGTTAGATGATGCCATCGGCAAACTTGTTGTTTGGAAACAATGAGCAAGCAAACTAGCCCTTTGAATCATTTAGTGATGGTGCAGGAGGGCGTACTTTCAGCTGTAGTTTGCGGCGTGAATGCAGCATTAGGTAGAATGAACGCGATAGAAGGTTGTATGTACTTACCTACTTACGGTACTTTCTCCTGCTCCGTGCAAATGGTTTCGCAATCCTCTACAGGCAGAAAACAGTGGAGAAAAAATCCTGTTAGTTTAGATACAGATTTTGTTCAGGATTGCTCCAACGTAAATGCGCTTCAACCTTGCGAGGGGCACTGCGCATGAATGGAGGCCTGCCTTTCCCCACTGGTAGCTGCCAAGAACACAGCACACAGGCAACACCCTCGGCTCGCAACACATTGACTTTCCACCTCTCTTTACGATATCCCTGGATACGCATTCATCCTCCACTTCTTTTACGCCCAGGAGATCCACTGATAGCGAAAGGGGAGAGTGAGGTAATAGGCACCTGCAACCAGGCTTCCGAGCTCAGCCTCAAGTTTTGTTCTCAGCAACCTACACACCTACACGAACCCATGCGACTGCTGCAGTACAGCGAAAGCGGAGAACTCAGCGTTCATAGCTTTGGAGATGGCGACGTACCTCCTTACGCGATACTCTCACATACCTGGGGAGCGGATGGGGAAGAAGTGACCTTTGCAGACGTTAAAACGGGTCATGGAAAGACTAAGCCAGGCTACGAGAAGATACTCTTTTGCGCAAGGCAGGCACGAAACGACGGGCTCCAGTACTTCTGGATTGACACATCCTGCATTGATACGTCTGACAAGGCTGAGCACTCATGGGCGATACGGTCCATGTTTCGTTGGTATCGCTTTGCAGCCCACTGTTATGTTTACCTACCAGATGTTTCAATTGACGGTATGTGTGGCGAATCCAGTTGGGAGCTTGCCTTCAGGTCAAGTCGATGGTTTACCCGAGGCTGGACGCTTCAAGAGCTTCTTGCACCATCTTCAGTCAAATTCTTCTCACGAGAAGGAGAAAAGCTTGGAGACAGGATTTCACTCGCCTCGTTAATCAACAAGATCACTGGTATCCCATCTCTGGTGCTTAATGGCGCTCCACTCTCCCAAGTCAGCATAGATGATCGATGGCGATGGGCAGAGGGCCGAATCACTAGACGTAGCGAGGATCGAGCATACTCTCTTCAAGGCATCTTCGGCGTTGAACTAGCACCAGTGTATGGTGAGGGAGAATCTGGTGCTTTTGATCGTCTTAAGCGTGAGATCTTTAAGCTAGAGAGATGCTTAGAAGACTTGCGCAGTACGGATCCACGCGACGACAAAAAGCGCATTGAAGACACCAAAGGTGGACTGGTAACAGAGTCTTACCGTTGGGTACTCGAAAACAACGTATTTTTGCAGTGGCATGAGGACCAATATAGCAGGCTACTATGGGTGAAAGGTGATCCAGGCAAAGGAAAGACAATGCTCATATGTGGCATTATTGATGAACTGGAAAAATCGAGACAAACACTAAGATGCGCCCTCATGTCTTACTTCTTCTGTCAGGCGACGGATTCGCGTATTAATAGTGCCACAGCCGTGTTGCGAGGCTTACTCTACATGCTCGTCATGCAACAACCGTCGCTGGCAACTCACGTTCGCAAGAAGCATGATCACGCAGGCGGGAATTTGTTCAACGACGCTAACGCATGGATCGCCTTGACAGAGATCTTTGTCGACGTTGTACAAGACGCGAGCTTAAGCCCAACGTACCTAATCATCGATGCACTCGATGAATGCATCACCGATCAATCAAAGCTGCTCAAATTCATCGCAGAGCAGTCATCTGTATCCTCCTGCGTCAAGTGGATCGTATCTAGTCGCAACTGGCCTGCTATTGAGGAACAGCTAGAGCGTGCGGAGTATAAGACAAGGCTGAGCCTTGAGCTAAACACTGAGTCGGTCGCAACAGCAGTAAGGATATTCATACAGCAGAAGGTCGACCAGCTAGCGCAAGAAAAGCGGTATACGCCGGATGTTCAACATAGAGTGCTCCAGTACTTGACAACAAACTCAAATGATACATTTCTCTGGATTGCACTTGTCTGTCAAGACCTCAAAGCAACGCCGAAGTGGAATGTACTCAAGAAGCTAGCGCACCTCCCTCCTGGTCTCGACTCTCTATATAGGCGGATGCTGTTTCAGATTAGACAGTCGGATGATGCTGATATCTGCCTAGGTGTACTAGCAGTCGCTTGTGTCCTATATCGGCCTGTCACAGTCGCTGAGCTGGTTGCGCTTGTGGAGCAGATTGCGGAATTCAGCGAGGACTTGGAGTCAGTTCGGGAGATCATCGGTCTATGCGGATCGTTTCTTACGCTCCGGAACGATACAATCTACTTTGTGCATCAGTCAGCCAAAGATTTCCTCTTTGCAAAAGCACTCAACGAAGTCTTTCCAGATGGGCCTCAAATTTTGCATCGAGACATCTTTGTGAAGTCTCTTACCCTGCTGCACAAGGTACTGCGTAGAGACATGTACAATCTTGAAACACCCGGATATCGAGTAGAAGATGTCATCTCGCCTTCTCCAGATCCTTTGGTTTTGTCACGCTACCCATGTGTCTATTGGATCGACCATCTTTGCGACTCGAGACTGGAAACCTTGGATCGCAATGGCAATAATGTTGAAGACGCCCACCATGTAGATACCTTTATGAGACAAAAGTACTTATACTGGTTAGAGGCACTCAGTTTGTGTAAAAGTATAGCAAAGGGAGTGGTTTCAATGACAAAGTTGTGGCATTTAGTCCAGGTACAGCTCATATAACTACATGCACCTGTAGCCTTGATTGTTTAACTGCTGACGCGAATAGAAAACGGATGAACATAACTTAATGACTACGAGTGTTCAAGATGCACAAAGATTCATCATGTATCACAAGAACTCCATTGAGAGTTACCCTCTACAGGCATACGCATCTGCTTTGTTGTTTAGTCCAACAGACAGCTTGATAAGGATACGATTCCAGCATAAAGCGCTTGAAAGAATGAAAGTTAAGCCTGCAATAAGCAACAGTTGGAGTGCCTGTTTGCAGACGCTAATGGGTAGGAGCGGCGCCGTCTTGTCAGTGGCTTTCTCACAGGACTCGGCCTGGATAGCAGCAGGATATCAGCATTCTATTGTGAATATATGGGACGCAAGCAGCGGCGTATGTCTGCAGACGCTTAAAGGCCATGACGGTTCTGTCCGGTCAGTGGCTTTCTCTCATGGCTCCAGGCTCGCGTCAGGGTCTGACGATTGTACTGTGAAGGTGTGGGATGCGAGCAGCGGGACATGTCTGCAGACGTTGAAGGGCCATTCCCGCAGAGTCATGTCAGTAGCATTCTCACACGAATCTGCTCGTATATTATCAGGGTCTGAAGATTGTACTGTGAGGATATGGGACACAAGCAGTGGGACGTGCCTACATACACTTGAAAGTCATAGCGGCCCTATCATGTCAGTAGCATTCTCACACGACTCCAACCGGATAGCTTCAGGGGCGCTCTACAGCACTGTGAGGATATGGGATGCGAATAGCGGAGTATGCCTGCAAACGCTCGAAGACCACGGTAGCAAAATCAGTTCAGTAGTATTCTCACACGACTCAACCCGGATAGTAACGGCGGCATATGATAACGCCCTGAAGATATGGGACGTAAGAACTGGGACATGCTTGCAGACGCTCGGAGACTATTACAATGCTGGCTCGGCAGTGGTATTCTCACACAACTCAGTATGGCTCGCGTCAGCAGCAAGAGATTGTACAATCAACATATGGGACACAAGAAGCGGGGCATGCCTGCAAACGTTTGAAGGGCATACCGACTTTATCTACTCACTGGCACTCTCGCGCGATTCAAAGTGGCTTGTATCAGGTTCAGATGACGGCACTGTCAAGATATGGGATGCAAGCAACAGAGACATTCGCCAAACGCCTGGAACCCATCGTGGTCTTGTCAATTCCGTGACCTTCTCAAGCAACCTGGCCTGGTTAATCTCCCTAGCGTTTGACAGTTCCATCAGAATATGGGACGCAAATACTGGAATATGCCTACATGTGTTCGAAAGCGAGGTATTGATTGAGGCCGGTTCTGAAGATGATGTTGAAGCAGTAGCCATCTCTCCCAATTCGGCCTGGCTAGTATCGGCTACACGTTTCGGGCATATCAAGTTGTGGGATTTGAGCACTAAGACTTGCGTGCAGATACTTCAAGGTCAGCACGATCAGCCTAAGCAGCCAGTAATCTTTTCATCCGGCTCTGCTTATCTAGCATTCGCGTCAGGTGGTGCATCCTTGTTCGGCAGCAAGCTTATCAAGATCTGGGACATAAGCAATGGGACGTATTTGCAGACTATTACAACTCAAAGTAATAGCATCTGCTTGTTGGCCCTCTCTCACGACTCCGCCTGGTTAGTCTCGTCCTCACTCAGCACTATCACGATGTGGGATGTGCGTAGTGGAGTTTGCTTGCGCATACTCGTAGAACACGAACACAGAACACGTATCTTCTCGATAGCATTATCACCAGACTCTACCTGGCTAGCGGAATCAACATCCGACCGCACTGTCAGGATATGGAACACTAGTAAAGGGGAGTGCCGATATATTCTGGATGTTGGCAAAATATTGTTTACCTTGTCTTTCGATCCGACGACTACTTTGCTCTATACAGACTTGGGTGCTATTAAGATTCCTGATCTTCAGGCTTTTAGCACTACAGGTGTTGCAAAGTCCAAAGCAAAGCATAAGGATGTTAGTATAACGCGGAACGGTAGCTGGATAATGCGTGATGGGAACAAAATTGTGTGGGTCCCATATGAGTATCGGTCAAGCAACTTGATTGTGTGTGGGGCTCGCATTGGTTTAGGGTTACCATCAGGAAGAGTCTGGATTTTTCATGTAGATGAGTAACGTCAGACAAATGCAGGAATTCTTGCGTCTTGTTGCATATGTCCTTATTGAATGATAACTCAGCGACACAATAATTTTTCTCAAGCAACGTGACAGAAACCTTACGGCTTATAAACCTCGGCCAGCTTGGGACGAGAAGTAGTGAGTGGTCAAATGCGGTTCAGTGCGAACATATAAAGTCCAATTGCTGAACATGAAAAGCTATCTCAAAAAGGGGTAACCTGCACACACTCCACTGGAATTGTGAAGAAGCTGCTATAGAAGCCTGCGGTTCATGGCAAAATTTATTGAAGCCGCACAAGAAGATGCATGTCGCATGTAACGAAAGAAAAGCTTCCTTTGATTCGACACTGTGCTCGAGCCAATTGCTAAAGGTTTGCACGGTACACGGCCGATGTAGTCGTAGGTATAGATCTGAGACAACTTTCAAGAAAACTTTACAGCGGGCCTCAATGACGATAGGGGCATTTTCCAGGAACCATGGTGTTGACGTTACGGTCACTCCACACAAGGAACCGGCTGGGGATATTGGGGATATGCACGCTGACATCAGCATCGCGGGACCTCGGCCAGCCACGCGATCGGCACCCTCACCCCACAATCGAATCACCCTCATCTAACCACCATCAGCACATAGCTAACCCGACCTGGCCTTGGGCCCCGCGACATTGACACGATCGGGCCTAGGCAGCTGCCGTTTTGCCCAGCCGAAACGCTTCCCAGACGGGCCACGGCCGCCAAGTAAGTCTGTAGGACATGCCGCTCTGGTCTACATGCGCGGCCGAGAGAGAAGGGGCTCGCGTCCAGCAGCACGGTACGTCAGCGGTCCCTGGACATGAGGACGCGACGCGAGAACGGGTCGGATTGGCCGGGGATGTTCATTTGTGTCGGGGAGCCCGGTGATGTCAAGTGTTGTGATTCGTGGCATGACATCTGGGTGCGGATGGAGAGACACAGATGCACAGCCCACTCGTGACCTGCATTTCCCCGCACAACGCTGCCGTATATACAGCGCGCATAAGCCGCGCCTTGGAAGCCCTGTTCCGGAACACATCACGTATTACCACCCATCAATCAAGCATCATTCTACTGAAACCAAACCGCGGCCGATACACTACCTCTTGGCCAAAAAGCTCTACCAACTCGCCCACAAACAACAATCAACGAGATATAAGTCAAGCGACAACTACCGCATTCGACGGCATCTTCCTCATACGCGGCATTCAATTTCGCCACTACCATTCGAAAACGCCAAAATGTCTTTTCTTCTCCGCACTTCCAGCCTTGTACGCCAACGGCTCTTCACTACTTCGACACGTGCTCGTAATGCCATTTCCGTACAAGATGCGGCAGCAGCACACATGGCTGCCACCCCTGGCGCCAGTGTCGTCCCCAGACTTGGAAGGGTAGCAAGATGGTCAGTCGTGTCCTCTGCCCACCCATAAGCATCACTGACCAGGTTCTCAGGTACCTCCCTACCATGGCCATGGTAGCCATTGGTATGATATATCTCCCCAGAGATGCATCATCATCACAGCCTCGCCGGCCACTCACGCTTGGTGATGCTAATGCTAACATAGGTTTTGGTGTTACCAATGCTCTCAACGATGCCAACCGCAGGGTCCACTCTGCACTAGAGCTTACCCAGGAGCAGAAGAACCAGATGCTCATGGATGCTTACGGCGAACGCTCTAGCTTGGAGGATATGGAGAGGGCTATCGCTGGTCTAGAGGCCAAGGTCACCCCCAGGAAAGACAGGAACAGGATGCTCGAAGAGGCATATGGCGACAAGACGAGCATCGAAGATCTCCAGAGGGCTATGGAGATTTACGAGGTGCAGTGAGCGAAGCAGGTGTTGGTGTAGGAAACCAGGGGGGAGGAAACAACCAGCTTCGCAAGGAAGAAGGAAAATGCCTTCAAGGGTATAGAAACTTGAAGCACAAGATCCCGAACAAGGGACCAAAGAAACCCATGCGCTGCGCGCCATGGAGCCACACCACCAGGCCACGAGCAACGGTCTACACAGTATCCAATCTGTCCCGGCTCGTATACCTCGAGAAGTGGACACAGAGAGAAAAAATCATCTCAACATTCAGCATAGCATGCATCAAGCATTTTCATAGCATTCGGCGTTAGAAGACCCAGGGACCAAGTGGGCTACGATCATGTATTATCTACCAACAATTCATTACCAGCATGGCCAAAACTCCAAAAACTCTTTTCTTTTCCGCTTTCTACTTGCCACAAAAAAGTAAATAATCGGTCGTCCGCATTCGTTTCTCCTCCGGTAACTCGTACGTTTTCGACTTCGGTATAAAAAAAAGGGCCCGAAGTTCCCTCCCGGCTTTGCCCGATCGGCCGCGCTCACGGCAAAGCATACGGCGTATATACTTCCAAAAAGAGGTCCTTGCTTCTCCATATACCGATGCAAAGCGCCGTCATTTTTCAATCTGTCAGGATGCGAAGTAGAAAAGAGAGAAATGTTAGTGAGAATTCTCTTTCTAGAGAGGGATTTAGCCGCGCTAAATGGTGAAGCGACCAAGTTACGGAAGGGCAGACGGGCACCATATTACTGCGAGATTAATTCAACAATTAACGCTGCAGCTTTAATCTTAGTTTTGATTTCCATTTCATTCTTCTTTATCCGTCTTAACGAAGCTCCAAACCTCCCTCCAAAAGCCCCTCTCCATCCTCATGGGCCTTCGTTCCAGGATCCACTTAATCCTCGCCCGCTCATTACGCCTTGCCATCTCGGCCTCGATCTCCTCTTGCATGTCCGTGTCTGGATTCGCGCTGATATTGACGTTCCACAGCCCTTCTTCCTTGAACGGATCTTGAAACATGTTGTGAGCAGCAGTAGCAAAGGCAGTAGTCGGGCTGGCTACAAGGCTTCCATTATCGGCGTCCATCTCGTAAGAGTCAAAGCGGGGCCTTGGAATGGCCGGGACGGTTTCTGTGCCTTCGAGCTCGATGCAGGAGAGGTCTTGTAGCACGTAGTCTTCTACTGTGAGGTTGCGGATGTCGACGCGGGAGGTGCGCGGGTAAATGTATTTGTATGATAGGTAGAGAGAGACAAATAGCAGGGGACCAATGTATGCGCCTAGAACGTCGAAAGCGAGGCTGATGGTTGGTTTGAGACGCTCGGTGGAGGTAAGAGTACCTTTTGTGACAAGAATAAGCAGGGGTGGTACGCCAGACCATACAACCACAAAGGCGCTTCCTATGATGCCAATGTAGGCTGGTAGAGGTTGCCAGCGAGACTTGAACAAGCGCGATTTGTACAACGGGTGATTTCTGCTGAAGATTTTTCGTTTTGCCAAACGGTCGAGGCCGGCTTTGAAGCGTAGGAATGTTATGCAGAGGCAGAGGTTGATGCATGTCGCTGTTCCAGTGTAAAGTTCAGAGAGCGTGATACGTGGCTGCGACCCGGACTTGTCGGCCAAGCCGATGAGCGAAAGAAATCCTAACGCGGAACATAGTAGAATCGCTGCGAGGGGAGTATGGCCGTTGTTAGTTCGACCGAAAATGTTGGCGATTCTCCTCGGGAGATATTGTTGTGATAGCATAAAGACGCTTCGAGAGGCCGCGTACAGGTCAGTGTTTGCAGTCGTGTATGCGGATAAGATAAAGAGCGCATTCAATACCTTTGGCAAGGCATGGAGTGACGACTCTTCAGCGGCGATGACAAAAGCTGATCTTGTAGCGCCTTCGCTTCTTGCCCATATCTTGGCCAACTGTGGATTTGCGTAGTTGACGTTGGATCCAGCAGCAAGCATGGCGAAAGGGTAAATGCTGAGGGGCACAAGGTATACGAAAGAGATAGTGGCGGGCACATCCTTCCAAGGATTCTTCGCCTCGCCCGCAGTCATTGCAACAAGATCACTTCCGAAACAAGAAAACATGGCGAGTGTGATTGAAGTGCTTTGTGAAATGTTAGCTCGAGTTCTACAATTTAATGTCAGTACTCACATGAACGCAAACAAGACACCTCCAGGCCCCGAAATTCCAAAAGCATCATCTGAGACTCCTGTGATTTTGAGAGGTTTGGCAATCGTATCATCATGTCCGATCGGTTTCCAGTCGGGGGTAAACGCATGGGTTGTATAGTCTGCGATACAATTTAGTGTCAATCATGCAGTTGTGCAAAAAGATACACTTACTCCCATAATATTTTCCTTCTCTTGGACCTCCAGCTAGATAATGTTAGAAGTGTTTTCGCAATACCATGGGAGACTTAAGATCATACCTCCAAGATTAATCACCACCATCATTACGCAGACTAGTACAAGCAAGCTGATCTTGAACCACATAACCACCTGAACAGATAATGTTAGACATAATACACAGGAGACCTTTCGAAAAGACATACTCGTTCGATTTTGCCGTAAAGCTGGTAGATGTAAGTCTCATGTCCCGTACATCATTTTCGATCTTCAACTAACTTTGACACCAAGACAATGCGAGAGCGTCGTCAGTGCAATAAATGCAATGTTTATAGCAGTTTCGGCACCAACAGAATGTGGCTTTTGGTCGTTTTTCAGAAGGGCAGTAAGCTCTGCCGAATGAGCTGTGAGCGTAGCCATTGCACAGATTTTTCCCAATCTTCGAATTCGTCAGTTCATTGTCTAGTTATAGAACGATGAAACATACCCATACATGGCTGCGACTGCGAAGCCACATGCAGGATCTAAAAAGGTATGGGGCAAATCGATAAGGGAGCCTGTGAGTGGTCGGCATGTCACCATCTCCGTAAGAGTGTACCTTTGACATGTTCAGCTCAGCTTTCTCGAAAAGTTAAATTCCAAGTTTTCCTTACATGACACACGCAACTATTCCTCCCGCAACAGCATAGCTAATGGCAGCTCCAAGGGATCCCGTGGTAGCTATGAGGGCACCTGATGTGATGAAGATGCCTCCGCCGATGCAGCCAGAGATACCAATACCAGCGAGCTGAGGCCGGCTGAGGACGCGATCGAGATGCTCGGAATGTGTTACATAGTATGGCGATCGATCCAGCGGTCGTTCTTCCTCATCCATGTTGCCTATCAGGTCAAGACGATAGCGAACCTGGAACGCAGTTCAGGCGGACCGTGGAAATGGGGCTGTGAGCGAGACAGCTCAAGTATTCATATTACAAAAGCATACTACAAAACACTAAGGCAGAACTTTGGAATTACTAGCGCCAGCCACCAGCCCGGTTTCTGGACGTGCCTACTTGAAGTACTGTGCACCGGTTCTGCACTCAAGACCAAGAATACACACCTACCCGCCTTCGCTTCTGCCTGCTGAATCCTCAATCAATAGGAAGATCTCGGCCTAGAAATGGTATATTGGCACACGACTTGGCTCCATGATGATTGGCCGGAACGGTGGGCATTCCGAGCGGGGTCTTCCAGCTTACAGCGGTTTGTGCACGTGAAGTTGGTAGATGGCACTAAAAACGCCACAGCCAGATCTGACTGGTGTACAAGTGCACTTAGTATCACAGCCACGCTGGGTGAAGCCCACCGGTGTACGCTTCTGGACACATTGTACAGGTTGGCAACGCTTCGAATTGCTTATTGGATCGTTTATGCATCTTAGAAGCCACTATCTTCAGGGCCAAGCAAAAGATAGTTCCCTTCCCACATTGAGTTCTGTGGGCCGACGCACATCCGCGATGCAATTAGAACCTGGGCAGCGCAACTGATAACAACTGCCGCATCTGACCCCAAGATACGGGCTGACCGTCCATTTGAGGCGTTCGTGGTTCCGCTGAACACTAACTAGGCCCGCCATGGCCCATGCGCCGGCTGCCGTTCACCATGTCCTTGCTCTCATGGCATCCTTGAGTCGTGCTCATTGACAATGTCGATTTCAAGCGATTCTTCGCACCCCTCAGCACGTCGGTTTTCTTTGGCAGTCGAAAACTTTCAAACATTCTCAGCTTCGTCCAGTTCGCATTCGGAAACTCGCTTGCAGCAGCCTGGCCAGAGGTTCTTATCGAAGCCGTATGATGTCGCAACGTCCATCTCACCATCCGGATGGGTCGCCGTATGTTCGTCGAAGCAAGTTCGGTTGTACAACGTGCGAAATGAAAACCAAAGTCGAGATATTCCGCTCAAAGCTGAGCTGAGCGTCTCTATGCCTAAGGACGAGAAAATACGGAGTATTGCGTTGTCAGAAGACTTGCTTGCTGTAATCACACACAGACGATTGCTGGTCTATGACGAATATCGTCGGAATGGCGGCGATGTGCCCTCTTTAATCAAGGAACAGCATATTGACCAGAACGACTGCTGGACCCCACGATCTGTATCGATTTCACAAAATGGCGGTCCATCTATCGAAGGTGGGGCTACGGCGACCATAGCGGTAGGGGGAGAAGGGACGAGTGGCGTGAAGATCTTTAGGTACATTTATATGCAAGGCTGGAATGTCGAAAACCACTGCACAACATTAATGTGCCCGCAGAACAACGGGGCTATCAAGATCGTTGGCTTTTCACCTCGTCGAAGCGATGCGCTACAAGGACCGATGGCTTTTGCTGTGTCAACGGGAAACCGCATGTACTGTTGGGACGTCAGTAGACAACTCAGTTCCAAATCAACACTTCGGCTGGACCCGATTTGGCATCTCAACTGCAACTCGAGTAGCAGCGAACGCGTGAGTAGTCTCGATGGGTATTTGACACAGGACTAAATTCATGTAGGCTTTTCGCGACGAGATCTCGACAGCGACTTTGATGGTCTCTCCGACAGGAAGACCTTATATTCTTTGTACCGTAAACCATAAGCCGGGATCGAGCCTGCCTCCAACGTTCATCGTACCTATCGATATGTTCGAAAGCAATCCACAGACCCTGCGCCAGCAGATCAAACCGCTGCCTGATAGTGTTTTGGGATCGAGCGTTCTTGCTGGTACAGCCTCTTGTAACGGACGTTTCATAGTGGTAGTAGAGAAAGGGCATAACGAAGTCAATATGAAGCTGTTAACTCTCCGTGCAGCACCCATGGGCGGCTTGACGAGCTCAGCTGTTGGCATGCTGTCATGGACCGTCAAGCTGCGGGCCAGCAGCACCGACGCATCAACGATATCCATTTCCATCTCGGAACAAAACGCCGCGCTTGAGGTTATTGCAGTCGATGGACATGGGCATGTCGTGTGCTCGAGAATCAGTGTACCAGAGATGCTGCAAAACCGACTGGGGTACCTTGCACCGCCACTAAGACATTCAGCGCCTTATGAGCTTGCAGCTTCGGCAGAATCTGTGGACCGTATTGATATTATTCCAGGCTGAAGCTTTGTAAGCTCAAGGTAGAAAAAAACAACAACCACCCTAGGTTTGTCTCGAATTTGGTGCGCAACCTATCAAGAATCGACAGCTTTCGATATAAAGCGGACGGGCCGTTGAGGTACAACAGAGCAAGGAGGGACATGGACTGAGTTGGTTCGGGATCGCCCACGGATGCGCGTTTACCAAGTTGTGTTGAGTGATCATGTTTTGTTCCGTCGAATGCAGCAATCGCAGTCCAGAGATAACGTCAACTTCTTCAGCAAACACGCGCTCGAATCCAAGGGGTGGGAATCTGAAATGAGCCTGATAGTTCCTGCAAGAGAACCAGATACTCTAGGGCCTACTATCTCTTGTCGGATTCTACTCTGCCTAGCTTTCTTGTTCCAAAGTAGGGGCCGACATTTTCCGGCAGCCCATATACTTTCTGTGGAATCAAGAAGCAGCGACTGATGTGCTATCCATATATCTGGCCCTGTCAGTGGAGAGGAAGCGCTTCCGCAAGATGTGGTTGAACGGGGATGTGCCGGCGATCAATCTCAAGGTTCACTAGATTGGCTTTCGATGGATAAAGTGTATCAAGACAAGCTTGCGCTGAATTATTGGAAGTTGGTTGGAATACTGCGCCTCCTGTTTTTTCAGTGTCAGGGTTGAGAATGTCATTTGGCTGCTCGAAGAGAACGCAGAGATTGTGTATGGAACGTAGTGCCAGTAGCCGTCAGGTGTAATGTTTATTGTTTTCAGAGTTTCCCAGTTGCTGACTTGATCTTTAACGATGCAAGCGGCGAACGGTGAGATGATGTTTCGTCTCTTGATTGCTAAGCTGTGTCGTTATCTTATAGTTTCGTAAGATCCTGGGGTGGTCATCATGTTTCTCGTACAATTCTTATACAATAATGATACAATCTGCTTTTTCCCTTCAACACCGTCTCTTCAGGCCTTTGCAGTTTCCGTGGCCATGAGTCTGCTTGGTGACTTGACCAAGCCTGCTTCGTCTCCAGGGCTGCCCCGGAATGTCCACCCACCGTTGGCCACTTCATCATCAGTAGCATTGTCCAGTCTCTTCAGCTCTCTTCTCATGTATCCCACGATCTGAGCCAGCTTCTCAAAATCGACATCCTCCTTGGCGCCGAGCAGATTTCTCCAGACGGCAGCTGCGAGCATAGCGTCGCCTTTCATCAAACCTTCGTCATAGGATAGGAGGACTGCACGCCACTGCGAGAACATGTCTTTGAGGTACTTCTGGCGCAGCGAGTTGGCATTGAACTTGTGCCACACTACGAGACGGTCTTCAGCGGCGTAGAAGGCGTGGTTGGTGAGATGCTGGATCCAGACCGGAGCGTGCGTTGAGGGAAACATGCGGAAGCGGACTTGTAACATGTACATGTGAAGGAACGTGATTTGCGCCCAATTAGAGAAGGTTGGCTTTAAGCCGAGGGCTGTGTATTTGGTGAGCTAGGGCTTGCGCCTGCGCCGCCAGAAGGATTGCTTACTGTCGTACCACCACCCCTCGCCCTCTCCCAGGTGGACTCCATTCTCGTCTACGGGTATCTCGCCGCGCTTTACCAGGGCCTGGGGAATTTTGTACTCGCCGGGCTTGGTGCACTCCTTGATCAGGTCTCGTGTTGCGCCATATGCGACATAGGTCTCGGTCATGAGCGGGGCCTTCTCACGCAGCTTCTGCGCCAGTCCTGTGACACCAGAGGCAACCGTGGGATGTGGCTTCTTGATTGCCTCTGGTCTGACGTCTGCTGACCGGTTGTGTGAGGCATGGTAAAAGGCCGGAGTCGTGGTGGAGAAAGCTCGTTGCGCTTGGCGAAGAGATAATTTGTTCACTCGCTACAAAGGTCAGTCGTGGCAAGCACTATTGGCTAGGCAGAGGCTGTGTACCTGTAGATGAGGCGCAGAGGACCTGAGTATGGCGCGAGAGCACGTCGAGCACATGTACGTTGAGGCCATTGCGGGCAATGTTGGAGGCAGAAGCAATCTTTGCCTGAATGGACGGGTGGAGTTGGAGAAGTCGCGAGTCGCGCGCCTTCTATCTATGACGGCACCACCCTGGTTAATATGGTGGTCCAATGAGCGCCACGACAGAACGCCTCCTGCAAACGGTTATCAGGAATAAGCTCACGTCAAGCTTCACCAGCTCCTCCTCTCGGTTGCGGGTATGCCGCTGACAGACCGGGTCTACCGTCGCAGCTTACTGCGTGCGCGAATATCCAGGGCTGTGTACCAATGAGTAGCATTGGGGCGTCGCCAGATGCCGCGCCGCCTACACGGAACTCTAGTAGCCCTCAGTCGAGACCCCTGGCGCTTGGTATGCAGTGCCGAGACCGGGGAGGAGGCCGGGGAATAAGGGTGATTGCATCCTCAGCCTGCCTCTTCTCTGCCAGCTGCTGCTTTATAACCCACCCCTTTCCCATCACTTTTCGCATCGCTCAGATCTCACAGAATACACACCCGTTGGCATGGACACTGAAGGACCGTTCGCTGGCAAAAGAGCCAATCGCAGAGATAATCCCGTCTACATCCATCTGCCCGGCTCGCCGTCGTCCTTCACTGCTGGAGATCACGTGAGAGGCGCCATCCTCCTTTCTCCAGTACGCTCTACCCGCATTAGCATAGCTCTGAGGGGCTTCTCGATTGCCCCGCACCCCTCGGCCAAGGCTGTACACATCGAATTCTATCGGGAATCCCAGGATTTATTCGTCTCGTCTAGTGGTGGCGGCGAAGAGCTTGATCTCCTGCCCAAGAGCTCAATCATCCCTGGGCGATTAGAGCTACCCTTTTCCCTGGCCTTTGCGCGACACGCGAACCTTCCGCCACCCACCGATAGGGACTGGCTTCATCCCGATGACTCATACAACCATCCTCGATTCCAGCACTCTACAGGGTTTCTATTACCCCCGACCTGTCCAACAACCGCCTCTACCAATGCCCAAATCGTGTACCAGCTCGAGGTGACTGTAGAGAATTCCACACCCAATGGTCTACCTGTGAAAGTACGCCAAGAAATCAAGTACATGCCACCTCCACCAAACATCCATCCTGCGCTCCTCGAACCGGACTTGAACTTTGGCACAAAGTTACCCAAACATTGCAGCCGCGAGAAGTTGATCCGCTCGCGCAAGCTGTTCCATGACTACGAACAGAGGTCGAGCAAACTCATAAAAATCAAGGACAAACTGGTTGAAAAGGAATTATTCTTCGGTGTTCAGAGTTTGGCCGAGATTCCATATGCCAAGTTTAGCATATTTGCAACTCCTGCTAGTGTACTAGTCATTGGCTCACAGGTCCCTGCCATCATCACCATCAAGCACCTGCAGCGTTCCGAGTCAATCGTGAATCCGCCTGATTTGTTCATACGTCGTGTGAAAGTGCAACTCAACTCGGCTTACAACATATTCATGCCCGGTGACTTGACGGGCCGCCAAACAAAGAAATCGTCTCTTCACACAGAGCGAAGCCATGTCTTGCTTTATGATAAGAGATATGAACAGGGTGAAGGACAGCCAGTGCATGATGGTCTCTCCCTTTCAGATATAGCAGATGTAAGGCTCACAGGTCACGAGTTTATCCCGAGCTTCACAACTTATGGCCTCAACCTGGAGTACGAGTTGCAAATCGAAATAACTGGCAAGTGCGTCGATCGAGAGTGGTCCGGCATCGTGTGTACTCAGCCCGTTCATCTTGTCACCGCGCCATCGGCATCTGTTCCACCGCAACTTGGAGATCACGATGCAGCATATGATCTGGATTTCAGACCCATGTACCACGAAGTGGATCCTATGGAACAGCCTTACGACTCCGATACGAGCTTGGAAGCTCAGGAGCGAGCAGCTACGCCTCTAGAATACGAGCTGTACTCGAGACACGCGGCACAGCCCGCAGTGGACACAGTACCTCCGCCAGAATATACGCCATAGTGCAACTCTCTCAATGCGGGAATTCTATGCAGCAGTAGTATGATCTACCAAGCCACTAAATCCTCTTTACCAGTCTTGAAATTGCACCGTCGAAGTTCCAACTCCTACTTACATCAGCTGAAGAATGCCATGTTCCCCTATTGGCTCGAAATCCAAGGCCTCGCCCTTGACTCAGCGCACGTAGAGCTGCTATCTCTTGCAAATATGTTTTCAAGATGAGTTTGCGAGACCCGAAATCACTACCAAAGGAAGACAGGGCTAGTGTAGCTTTTAACCGCGCCGTTGAACAAGCACATAGTGAAAAACAATTCACGCCAGAGACGAAACAAATCCAGGAAATAGGTTGGATGTTTGAGCAAAGTTATACCGGTAGCAGAACCTCGATGGGCTTGAGAGAATGAGATACAAAGGCCTTTCCTTCAATTCTATGAGTCGTTTTCACACCTTAGTTCGGCCTTGTTTATTCGTAAACGACCTTGAGAAACGCATGTGCGAAGCTGAAAATCGCAACAGAAATTGCAATCTATATCAGAGATCCTCATGTGACGGACAATGTACACAATACAGAGACTGCGCATGACCGCAAAAAAGCTGTGAAGAACATTTTCACCCAAGACTCATTATCATTTTTGTAATGGTTTCCTCGGGGACAGGCACTCCTGCACCCTAGTTGTGGAGCAAAGAGCGATCATTGCTTAATTGCGAACACAACTAATAAGTCATATAAGCAGCCGATCTACTATCTACGGCCTGAAAGAAAGTGTGCGGTTTATAGACAAGGCTGTGACGTTGCGCCATGTTAGCTTACATAACCAGCTAGACGTGAATCTTGGCGCGTCGGTAGCCTCACGTTCACAGTAGTCGCGAACGAGATCAGCTGGTTCTCCACACCTTTCCGCTAACTTTCACTTTCACCTCTCACAACACTAGGATCTACGTGGCGTTGCGATCGAATAACAAATCTTCAAAATGCCGGCCGCGGCACCATCTCATGCGCCTCCACCACAGATACCAGGCTTCCTCATACCCAACCAAGAGGCGCAACCACTCAAGCAAGCTGTCGCGGATCTTCTCGAACGCGATAACCTGCGCTTCCCCGGCGCGCAACCCGTATCGTTCGCACGTGAGCATGTGAACGAGCTCCAGCGTAATGAATACTTCATGTGCGAGAAGACGGACGGCTTGCGCTGTCTTCTCTTCTTACATTGGCAGGAGGGGCCAACTGGAGCCTTTGAGCCCTTGACCTTTTTGATTGATCGCAAAAACAACTACTATGACGTGCAACCACCCTTCCGAATACCCCATTACATGCACCTGAACGAAGCCGAGCCTTTCTTATACGGCACTATCCTCGATGGCGAACTAGTGCACGACCAGTACCCGAACGAGGCAGCGCCACGATTGAATTTCTACGTCTTCGACTGCTTGGCGGTCAATGAGCAGAATGTTACGGGGCGGACATTGGACAAGCGGCTGGGGCGGTTGCATGACTGGGTCATCAAGCCGTATGAAATGTACCTGACAAGGACGTTTGGCAAGAATATCAGGCCGGATGACCTCAAACCATTTGCGCTAAAGGGCAAGAAGACATACGCAGCATACAAGCTTGAAGACATGTTCAGCAACATACTGCCCAATCTTAGACATGGTAACGACGGTCTCATCTTCACATGTGTGTCCACACCCTATCAGTTTGGCACAGACCGGCATATCCTCAAGTGGAAACCACCGCATGAAAACACGATCGACTTCAAGCTTCGCCTCGGTGACTTCCCGCTTATTGACCCTGAAGATGGCGAAGAGGGCCTGATCCCCGACTACGATGCCATGCCCAACCCCATACAACTGCTTGTCCAGCACAACCAGAACAACTACCAAGTATTCGCTACGCTGTCCCTTACGCCGTCCGAATGGGAGACATTGAAATCGCTCAATCAGCGTCTGGATGGTCGCATCATAGAATGTTTCCGCACAGAGGGCGGGCAATGGAAATACAAACAGGAAGCAGACGGTACACCTCGCTGGCGGGATGACAAAAAAGATGCAAATCACATCAGCACTGTTAATAGCGTACTGGAGAGCATTGAGGCGCCTGTCACAGAAATGGATCTGTTGGCCAACGCCGAAAACATCAAGCGTGAGACATATCGCATGCAAGGCAAGCTCGACCAGTACCGTCCTTCGCAAGATGCTGGAGAGAGAGAGGCCAAGAAGCGCAAGTTCAGCGAATCTGGCATGAACGGGCACTGAGGTAAGGAATCATGCTGAGCACGATGCACATTGGATAAACACCAGGAAGCGCATCCATGCGGGATGGGATCAGTACCGTTTTATCTATTTTTAACGGCGTTTGCTTTTGGCGTTAGGAGGGCGTGCGCGCTGGGCTGCGAAAATGATACCCAAGCTCTGTTAGACAGGTGAGGAGCGGCTTAATCAAGATGTGCTTCTCTATATCGTCCTTGAAGTGTGTTATAATACCGATCTTCCCTTGTGACTACATTCGAGAACCCGCAACTTTGAGCACAAAGAAAATGAGACCTTATATATATATGTCAGAAGCCTTTCTTTAGGTACAGAAAATGGTAAGGTAGCGTTGCTAAATCCTCGAGGTATCTTGACTCCTATAACGCCCTGTCGTATCCATGCATGCATCTGTTCAAACCCTTGATCCTCTCACCACTCTTTGAGATTCACTGCCCCATCGTGAACCAACATGTATCCCTCCTGCACACTCATATGCCCAACCTCCATCAATGATTTCTAAAATTCTTTTTCTGGTAGAACAGATCCGTCCTACTACTACCCAGATTGATAATCTTGGGACACCCGTCTCTGTCCTTCTCTAGGCGCGTGCACTCGAAGCAGTAGAAGGCGTCAGAGATACCCTCGCCACCGCAGACGACACACTTGTTTTGGTAGTTGCCGAAGGAGCATTCGTCGCAGATGCGGGCGAGTGTCGTCGGTCGCACGTAGGAGTCGCAGACAGGACACTTGCCGTCGCATTTGTCGCAGAGGCGGCCGATAGATATGCCAGATTGCTTGCGGCACATTACGAGATCGCTGTATGGGTTGTTAGTATCTCTGGAAGATGTGAGTGGCGTGGGAAGGCGCATGCGACTTACGGATGATGGCGAGACATGATGGGAACTTCTTGGTGAAGTGCTCAGATATGCGGATGAAGCTATGGAAGATGATTTGAAGCCTCGTGGGGTCGCTGAGTTTTGTTTTCGATATGGAGCAGCGTGTGTTGCTGTAGATGTTGTTGTGGCAGGCGCGAAAGAAAGTTGTAGAACTGAAAGTCGAGCTTCGGGGGTCCGCTGCTAGCGTAAGCCAAGCATTGCCCCAGATGAACGCCCGCCCTGCGCGGCCGCTCGTGTCGCGTTGTACATGGCTCGTCTTACATATTCGCAAACACCCACAACGTGTGGCATCTCAAATTCGCTGCATAGAATATAGGGGACTCGACCGGATACAGGCAAAGCCAACTCCATACAATATGGAGGCCCCCATTGCTTCCGCCGTAGTCATCCCAGACGAGCTCTCAGTGCCAGCCTCGCCAGTGAACAGCCAGAAACGACGACAAGAGTCGATCTCAGAGGAAACCGCAAAGCGACCACGACTCGAGGCTGATACAGCGCCCGCCGACAGCGACAGACGTGATTCTGATTCCAAGGACTCCAAGCCTGCTCCAGCGCGCCGCGAAAGGGGACGAGAACGCAGGCTGTTTGGTGCTGTCCTGGGAGCTCTCTCACAGAATACTGCTACTACAGCACAGAAACGCCGTTTCGAAATCGAGAAGAGGCAGCTTGCCCAGCGCAAACAAGAAGACTTCGAGAGCGAACAGAGGAAGGCGGAGCGCACAGCAAGGCGCAAAGAGCAGCGATGGATCGAACAGAGGCGCTTTGAGAGAGAATCGGTACGACTCAGCACTGCACTATGCTCTGCTCAAATAAAACTGACTATCTCCAGATGCGAATTCGTCATCAAAACCTGCTTAACATGGCCCACTTCCTCCAGACCAAGACCGAGCCGCCTCTCGTACGTCGTCGCATCAGTTTATTTTTCGTCGCCCAGAGGCTAATTCCCAATCTAGTACTACAAACCATGGGAAACCAGCCCCGAAGAGGACGCTCGCATACAAGAACAGATAGCCGAAGCCAAAGACACCATCAGACGGGAGGAGGCTGAATACGAGGCTCGCCAACAGTCGGATAATCAGCGGAAGCCACACACTTCCGACGAAATGAACCGTGATGCAGAGGATCCCCAGACTGGTAAGAGCCATGATGCAAATCTACCTCGTGCAGAATCCACTCTCGATGGTCCGACTAATGGCAGTGCTACTCCACCAAAGGATATGGAAATAGAGCACCAACATCCTGATGATCCCGGGACCAACGGGCAGTCCAGGGGCGAGCATACCACAGGAGATATGCAAGATAACAAGGCTACAAGTCATGACAACGTCCCTGGTGAGCCTGCCAAGGATGACGATGATGAGAACGGAGAAGATGTCGTAGAGGAGGCTGCCGAGGACACCGTCATCTATTAAGTGGCGTTGGGACGAGCTGCTCTGTTCTTGCCTGTAATCTCCCGTTACCAGCTAACAGAACATTAACTTCATGGATATACTTTTCGACACTACCTTTGATCTACCCTGGTCCCATCCGTTCACCTGCCAATCATCTCCTGTATTGGACGGACTCTTTATAGCTTGGATCCCACCCAATGCATAATACAACATCAAGCCCAAAGGCCATTGCAAGACTCTTTCGCAAACGAACAGAGAATACCAACAAAGTCCTTTCTATCGCCGTCAATCATTGAGACACTATACTTGATCGTCTCCTCTTGTCAGATGCAGGATATAATTAATTGTGGTGCGTTGCAACCTACCCACACTACCTAATGTACTGAGTCGAAGAGCTATGTTGCATTCGTTAGTGCAAGCATGAATCTAGACCAGAAAACAAGCGCCAGACCATCGGCCGTAAATACTACTTGTGTCGCACTTACGAAAAGCTGTAACATGTGAAATTCAAGATCCTGGTTTGCATGTTTGGGGAACCCTTGTCCTAGTTGTACAGCTTATAGAGAAATGTCTATGTAGCATGGCGGGGTGGGTATTTTTGCACTGCTTTCGTTGATCAATACGTACATTTTTTCTAGTTACTCTTTTATTTCTTTTTTTGTAGCAACACGACTACTCCTGCACCATTACGTAGAAAGCCTAACTTCAAACCACGCCGCACCCAACGTCATTTGTCTGGGCGTGCAACTACCCCACTCCCTCAGGTCCTCTACACCTAGACCGTTTTTTTATGCCTCGGCATACCCACTTTTGCTTCGTACGAAAGCGCGCGCCAACATCCACATCACGCGTGGCATTGCTACAGCCCTTTGCATATCTACCCATTTTTTCTCTGTCCCTCTTTCCCTTCCTATTGCAATCTGGAATTGCAAGTTCAGAGTGTGGAATAAAGTTGTTGCCTACGATGAGCTACGCACCCATCGACCCCGAGTCTGATGCTCGCATCGAGCACAAGACGACGACGCTGAATGGACAAACCTATCATTATTTGTACGGCGTGCCCAAGTCGGGAAAGTGGACGCAGACGGTTTTCCTGGTACGATATGCTCCAGACAATACCAGATCTGGGTTATGCTGTAAGCTTCAAAATGTATGCTAACGCATGGAAACTAGATCCACGGCTGGCCTGATCTAGCTGCAGGATGGAGATACCAGATTCCGCTCCTTATGGACATGGGATGCAGGGTTGTTGCCCCAGATATGATGGGATACGGAGGCACGGTACGTACGGAAATGTCCATCTCTTTCTTTTTTACCCTTTTTTCTTTCCGGTCTATTTGCCTTAGAAGGGACAGGTTTGAGCTGATTGAAATGCTTTGTGCAGGCTGCTCCACAAGTACCCCCGAACCCTATCAATCTATATGGCATGAAGAGAGCGGCAGATGATATCGCTGCTCTGGCCAAGGAGCTTGAAGCGCCGAAGATCGTGCTGGGCGGTCATGATTGGTAAGCTGACAACGCAATGCTGATCAGTAATTGAAGCGAGGAACAATCTGCTAATGCGGGAGTTAGGGGAGGTTTTGTCGTCTGGCGTACTGCTCAATGGTAAAGATCAACGCGCTCATCATGCTTGGATATGGGCTTATCAAATCCGTTTAGGTACCCTGACCTGATCACTCACGTCTTCTCAATCTGCACGCCATACACTGCGCCATCTGAGAAGTATATCTCGACTGAAGATCTCGTCAAAGGTCCTATTCCCCAGTTCGCGTACCAGATTCACCTTGCATCTGGCGAGGTGGAGAAGGTGATCAAAGATGAAGAGACGATCCGACAGTTCCTCAAGGGCATGTACGGTGCCAGAGGGCCAAATGGCGAGATTGCTTTCCATCCTGGCAAGGGCGTGTTGGCCGAAAACTTGGGAAAGCTTGGAGAGGGCAAACTCCTAGATGGAAAGGTACGTTGTAAATCTCTTATGCTGGGACGCGTGTCCGGCGGGGGAGGTTTGGATTGAAAAGCCGGGGAAGCGGGTGAGAGACAGAGTTGTTGCTCTTTTGAGGCACACATGACAGCTCATATGTGCTCAATGGTGCTCGACATGCTCGCCACGATCGTTGCCTGTTTGGGCGTACGGTGCAGGAATGACGGCACGACATCCAGAAGATCGGCTTCTGCTTGATTGCGGATGAGACCCGCACCGCGGACCGTCTCAGGAACCTGTCGTCATTGGATTGTTTCAGAAAGAAACGGGTGGGATCCATCTCGTACAAGCGATGGTGCACTGACAGCGAATCAGGTCCTGGACTACTACGTCAAGCAGTATTGCAACCATGGCATCCATCCTACTCGTATGTGCTAATCCTACCCACGCACAAGGCAACTTCTCAACTAACGCTTGCGCTCAATCTAGTCAACTGGTACCGCACACGCCGCATAAACTGGGAGGAAGAGCAGGAGCTACTTGATAAGAAAATCATCACACAGCCCGTTCTCTTCATCCAGGCGACTCAAGACACAGTCCTCACACCTGAGCTGTCAAAGGGCATGGAGAACTTTATCCCCAAGCTAACCAGAGGCGAAGTGGCGACCTCGCACTGGGCCATGATCCAGAAGCCAAACGAGGTCAACGAAATTATCCGCCAATGGTTCGCCGCGCAGGGCCTAGTAAACAAGCAACCCAACAGTCAGTTGTAGATATTTGGAATAGAGGAAGGATTTAAGAAGGATTCCCGCTAGCGTATAAGAAATTAAATGGAGGGTACAATGACCGTTGTTCCGGCTAGTTACATAGTATGTGATGTGAGGCTAGCGGTAGTTTACGAAGCTATTGTGGGCTCTTCTCACGTATCAATGTGGATCCAGCATGACTTTTTTTCTGGACCCCGTTACGGTTCGCACGGGTAACAACTGTGCAGTTGCGGTGGAGACCCCATGCAATTTCGCCTAAACGGAATTGTGTGTGATTTCCGCGTTGCATGACTGGTGGTGCGGCGACCGTAAAGGAGGGAGGGGCAGGGCAGTACTTGTGTAGGTACGTATACGTAGGTAATATCGGGGTACGCAAAACTAGATGACAAAAGCAGGTTGCAACTCTATCCCAATGTTTTGTTCGTTGCTTTGTAATGTGCTTTTTTTGCTGCTCCTCTTTCTCTAAGCCCTTTGCATGAAGCGACATCGGGAAGCCGTTAGCTAGTCTGGGGCACGAGCATGTGAATTTTGTTTAATTAGGTACTCGGCAGTGTGCTGCTCTTATTCGTTGACTGCTGACCCATTGCTGACTGCGAACAGCTCGTGGTTTGAACGGCAGCTTGGTAATTCCGACTAAGTTTCTATACTGAGACTACACCCCAAGCCGCCGATGCATATTGGTATGCGTCACTTATCTTTCCCTTGGCATGATATAGGTATTGCGGATGTCTTGGATTTCATCATCGACTCAATGCAAGTTTCCGAGTCGGTAATTAGAACAACGACCATTTCGACTGCTGCATCAGAATGACTTTAAAAATCGTCTTCGAATTTTGGCTCGCTTACAAGATGATGCACCGGCTCGGTGCTTTTCCCTTTCCAAAATGAGGCGTTCTGAGACATGCTGAGCTGGTCGAGTTCACTTCCTCGGTATCTCCGGAGGTTCTAACCTTGAACAGAACGGCAAAAGTAAGTGGGCAATACTTAGCCCGTTCGTTGACGTGGAACCCGGATGTTCTCGAGTGCACACGCACCCGATCCTTTGCTCTTGTCCCGTCTTGATTCGAACGCTCATCCGATGGCGTGTCCGTGTATTTTTCCAAGCGAGTGAACAGCATGTTTGGTCGAGATGGAAGATAGCTTGGAGCGAGTTTCCTGGTACATGATGTCCCGGATGCAGGTCCCCGTCCGTGCGCAACCCAGAGCCCCGGAACCTTTTGCCGCAGAGCACAGCCAGTGGTGTCACTGCATTGTACCCTGTGGCTATCTGATGGTTGTGAGTTGGACTCGGCACGATGAGGGTGTTGTCGACGAACTGGTGCGGAGCCGTACGTCCGCAATATCCGCTGCTTCTTTGGGATTGGATACGCCTCAGCTATGATAGGGGATGCGGCCCTGTTACGTCAAGCAGGTAGACCGCCTACCCAGGCGTCTGCGATTCTGGGATCAAGATTGACTCGTCGTCCCGGATATCTGGCGGTAAAAGACCAAGAACGTGCCGCTCACCGCTGCAATACGAAGTTGCCGGTGCCTAAGGTATACTTGACACAAGTTACGACAAAGGGACGTGGGCTTCAAAGGTTTCAAGTTGCAAGTAGGCGCGCAATGATTCAACAGGCTCACCGCCTTCTATTTTCGAAGGTCCATGCAGCCAGCCTGAGGGTATGGCCGCTTGATGATGCATGATCTCAAGGTTCGGACGGGCCATCACCAGGGTCGGAAGAGCGTTGTGTAGTAGGTAAGTCGAGGTTAGTCGGTACGTACTCCTCATATGGGATCGCGCCTTATCGGCGTGCACATTAGACAATTGCATTTCGTAGTGCGCTGAGCCGATGCGAGAAGCAGAGTGGCCACCAAAATTAATTGTATCTTTGCTACGCGTGTCGTTAGGACACCATCACAGCATGCACGTCAAGCCGCCTCAACGATTGTGCAACCACCATGGTGTTCTGTCGTGCAACGATCAATGATGCGCAGCAAATGGTTTGCAGACTTGAGCTTTTCCCGCACCGCAGGCCTCTCATCTCGCTCGTGGGCCACCCCCTGCCTAGTGGTTCCTGCCATGTGCCCCCGATTACCGTTCTTCGTCACGATTCCTGGTGGACCATGCTCAAACTCATTTTTCGGTCGTAATGGTAGATCCGACAAGGTATTGAATTGCGCTATCGGTGCCTTCTCGTCATGTTCATGCAGAAGCCCACGGCACATGTCAAATCTCCATGATCGTTGGTGGCCGCTCTTCGGTCGCAGCTGCAACTGGTAGCTGGTAGCCATGCCGCTGACCAGTCATTTGTGCAGTTGGTCCTGCAGTCGCTCCGATAAGGAGCCCTATATCTTGCTGTTCCGACTATTTGGTCGCGGATTCATGAATTTGGTTACGTAGCTGGTCAGTGGTAGGCACACCGTAACGCACGTCCTACCTGGAAGCCGACATCCAGCCAACGGGTTTCTGACCACAGGCGCACGCCATCGACCGAGCAGCACTCCGCCAAGATGGCGTGCTCCAGGACACTCAGCCCGTGTTGCTGAAATATTCGTTCAAGGGGCCCGCGGTCAATCATGAGTCGTTTACACAACTACGCATGTACGCAATCTACCCCAGAAGGCTAGATTGCTCCAGGGGCTTCTGAAAGTCTTCTGGAAGTCGGCCAAGTATTCTAGCCAGTCACGTTCGAATTCTCCCGTCGGCAGATAGGCCCTGGGAATCCAAGACAAGATGGCGAGCTGGGGTTCTTGGAAGCGGTGCGGTGGAGATATGGCTTGATGGCGACGGGTGGCACCCCTGGTACACAGGACAGCCCGCATATCAGGCTGATGTTTCCTGCATATCATCCAGGGATCCATGCAGACACAGGGCCACAAGAAGTGAGTGATCCACTATGAAAAGTCCCAACGGAACCTTGAGAGGTAGACTCCGCAGCTGCGCAGCGTGCCTTATCGCTGTTTCACGACGCCAGCGTCGTCTCTGATAGACGGCCGTTACCAAAAAGGCCCGTCCACCAAAGACACCATGTTATGACTACTGCTCACATATCGCATCCTGTATATGCATGCTCCGGTCCTTCATAGCTGTTGATTCGGCAGATCCAGTCCAGAAGAGCCAAGGTTTGCCGCTAGCTCTCTGGGCGAATTGCAGACGCTCTCCGCGGCATCCCCACAAGACGATCTAGCCTCAAGTATACTATCAGGGTAACGGTATAGAGAAGTAACTAGGCCGAGCATGCCTGTCGAACCAAGTAGCTTTGGTCGCGAATGCCTATCCATGCTCGTCCCGCCATATTGAGCCGCCTAGCAAATGATGTGGAACCTCTAGGTTTCTCTCATGCGATGCCATTATCTCCCCGATGCACGAATCTGAGGCAGGCCCAGCGTGCGCCCATCCAGCGTTGATCGAAACGGGTCTTCTCAACAAGTATATCAGCCTCCACGCTCCCGTGGGGTAGGTTCCTGCTAGCTATCTCTTCTTCACTTTCTCCCGCGTCTTTGCCACCATCTCCCGTTACTTTAAATCTTTCTCGTAATGGCGCCCTCAGCTCTCGCAGATATCTATCCAATCCCAGCAAGGCACTACGCAAAGGCATCAACCGTCGTAGCGTCTGTCTTGCATGGGCCAAGGGATTTGCGGCTGGTATGCCTTCCGTTTTCGTTACCCACCCCACGCCTACCCACTGCGTGGGGGTGCTATTCTTATAGATTGAGCCTCCGAGATGTCAGGCTGACAGTTTCAAACAGGAAACCCGGACAATCTCAGAGCCTGCCGCCAATGAACTCCAGATCGCTATCAAAGCCACCGGGCTGTGTGGCAGCGATTGCTCCTACTACAGCAAGTTCCGCAACGGCGATCTGCAGGCTTGCGAGCCGCTATCACTAGGCCACGAGTCTGCTGGGGTTGTCGTATCCATCGGCAGCAATGTCACTGGCTACCAGATTGGCGACCGCGTCGCACTTGAAGTTGGTGTGCCGTGTGACAACTGCAGGTCATGTCAGAGAGGCCGCTATAATCTGTGCCCCAAGATGAGGTTCCGGAGTAGCGCCAAATCTGTGCCTCACTTCCAGGGGACCCTTCAGGAGCGCATCAACCATCCTGCGAAATGGTGCCACAAGTATGTTGTGCATGATCGACCCGAAATCCGAGCCTTAGCTAACAACTTTAATCAGACTCCCTTCGCACGTGTCCATGGAATCGGCGGCACTTCTAGAACCCCTTTCTGTTGGGATTCATGCAACCAGGAGAGCCCAAATTGAGCAGGGTGACACCGTAATCGTTTTTGGTGCAGGTACCGTTGGGCTTTTGACTGCTGCAATGGCCAAGGTGTCCGGTGCCACGACTGTCGTAATTGCAGATATCGACTGTGGGCGCATTAACTATGCTCTCGCCAATGGCTTCGCAAATAAGGGCTATATTGTGAACTTGCAAACACAGGCGAAAGAAGGAGCCGAACAATTTGCGGCTGCGAAGGAGCTAGCCGCAGACATTATGCAAATTGCTTCTTTGGGCGAGATTGACTTTGAAGGTGCTGACGTAACTTTTGATTGCACCGGCAAAGAGGTGTGCATGCAAGCTGGACTTTATGTAAGTAAATTCTCTGAGTTGGTTGGAATTTTACTGACAAATCCCCTAGGCAACAAGGCCCGGTGGAAAGCTCATCATGGTCGGCATGGGCACTCCGATACAGACACTCCCAATGTCGGCATCGCACTTGAAAGAGGTCGACATTATCGGCATCTTCCGTTATGCCAATACATATCCCATAGGCATCAAGATCCTCTCTGCAGGTGTGCTTCCAAGTCTCGACAACATGATTACGCATAGGTAGGTCGCTTCGCAATTTCTGTGTGGTTTAACTTCTCACATCTACAACCAGGTACCATGGCCTTGCGTCCACCAAGGAAGCTTTTGAGCTCGCCGGGAAGACGATGGATAAGGACGGCAACTTGGTCGTTAAGGTCCTAGTCGAGATGTAGACGCAACTGATCTGCAACTCTTACATTTTTGGGTCTCAGCAATTGAGAAGGAAGAGAGACTTGATTGAAGGCGTTTAAAGAAATAATTAGTGGCTTTGGCCGGGCGTTCATAGTAGGTTTTTGGGGTTATCTTCAAGACTGAGATACCATTCGCTTTTTGGGCAAGCCTTAGGAGTACAATGTTTGGGGTTATTTACTGGGTTGGATTTGATAGAGGGGACAGCCCCTAATATGTACCAAATTAGATAGCATAATGAAGTGATGAACGATAAACGAGCACAGGCTGAAGCAAAGGTGAAGAGATGAGAAGTCATTACCAAAGAATCGCGTCGCGTAGTCTAGAGCTCCGGTTTAGCGCCTTGGCGCAACCCCACGAATTGTGGCAGCTGTAGCCTAGCAAGCTCTCCCCGCCATTGATGTTATCGCCGCCATTGCCTTGCAGCGCAACCTCCACTCTTCCCTTTTGATTGCCACCCCAGACTCCCCATCGTGTGCCCCGGGCAATCTCTCGTGCGGTCGTAGCAACAATGGCAGATTCATCAGCAAATCCGCTCGTTTCAGCGACCCGCGCCTCTGACGCAAGCCCAACAGTGCAGCTTCACCCGCTAGTCCTCCTCACAATTACCGACTGTGTAACACGGCACACGCTACGACAACAAACAGGACCCGTGGTAGGGGCTATACTGGGGGCACAGGATGGACAAAATATCACTATGGAAGTTGCATTCCAGGCAAAACTCAAGTCAAATGAAGATGGCGAGACAATACTGGATGACGAGTGGTTCAGCAAGCGCATAGAAGACTGTGAGTTTACATTCATGTCCTGTATAAATTTTCCTGAAAGCTTACGATCACTATAGTCAAGGACGTACACAAGGAGCCGCAACTAGACATTGTAGGATGGTTCACCCTCGGTCCTGCCTCTGGCCCCGAGCCACATCTTCTTCCTATTCATTCCCGAATATCAGAAGTCTACACCGAATCACCACTACTTGTACTATTTCACCCCGAAAATGCTTTCTCTGAGGAAACCGCAGCTGGAAAGCTGCCGCTCACAGTTTACGAGTCGGTCACTGTCAGCACGTCGAGCGAACCAAACGATAAGGCCATGGATATCGATGGAGCAGTACAACCAAAGTCGGTCAAGTTCCGGGAACTCGTGTACTCGATCGAGACTGGCGAGGCTGAGATGATTTCTGTAGACTTTGTTGCTCGTGGTGGAGGAAACGCAGCTGCAGTAGAGGGTTCAGCTGACATAGCAGCGTCAAGTGCGGGTGTGTCAGCGACTGATGAAGACGCCGCGAAGCGGAACACACTAGGCAAGCAGAAAGAGAAGGAAAAAGAAAAGGAAGACGCTCCGATTGAAGAATCGCTGGTTTTGAGCGCCGATGATGAAGAGAGTGAGTTGATGCTCTGAGCCGCAGACGAAGATCGCATTTGCTAATCATGACATAGTATTGTCCACCCTTACAGCAAAGATGAATGCTATTCGTATGCTCGGTCGACGCATACGGCTGCTCCGCGCCTATCTCAACTCTCTTCCACCATCGTATCTGTCGGATGCGTCCATCCCCATCAACCCTACACCAGACGAGCAACATCCACTACCTCTAAATCACTCAATTCTTCGAAGTATCTCAGCCATGCTTGCCCGGATCAACATTCTCGCACCCCCTGACTCCGTTGCATTTGCGCTCGAGTCCCAGCAAGAAGCGTCCGACGTGCAGCTGGTCAATCTGCTATCATCCATCACCAACTCAGTCTCAGCAGCCAAGGATTTCGGCCGCAAGAGCTCAATTGTAGAACACGGGAAGAACCAAGGCAAGAACCGCATGGGAGTCATGGGAGGGTACGGAGGAGGAAGCGGGTACCCTGGTGGGGGTTACGGGGGCGGAGGCGACGGCAACTTCTTCAACACTGTCATGACGGGAGGCTCAGGGGTGGACAGGTGGTGATTTCCCCCTGTCCAACGTTACCCCGATGCGCTCCTCAAATCTTATGCAAAGTAGATGACTAATGAAAAGAGCAGCTGGGACGAGACAGCAGGCATGGCTATGACGGACAAGCGACAGCGACTTGGGCAGCTCGAGCGCGGCGACGTGGCAGGGCCCAGCGAGCGCTTCTTCTACCTTGTAGCAAGCGTGCTGATGATGGGACCGGGCTACGTACTCTTATTCTTCCTGACGCCTCTGATTGTGGGCCTTGTCATTTTGCACGTGAATATTTGGGCGCTGCGCTGGACTCGACGCTTGCTACGCTTCCTATACGGTCGACTGCGGCAGTGGATCCGAGAGCGTTTTGACGTCCTTTTCGGGCATTGAGCTATGCAAGAAAGGCTTCCTGGTAGTCTTTTCTTTTCTATGACGTTTGTGGGGTCTAGCATGAGCATACATGGGCGCTTTTTTTTATATATCAAGGTCGCGGTGGAATGGTAGAACATGATAGCATAGCGTAGCTAGTCAGTATAGATACGAGCGTGTATCTCATGTGTGCTTGTGTGTGCCATAGTATGCTATGGATGTGAATATGATTTTGCGAGAATCATGTAGGTGTGTTTTCATAACACCCTAGAACAGGATCTTAAGATATAAAGATTACAAAGTAGCTTTATTAAGTCATACCCCAGGTATGTGTACTATCTCGATCCCTAAGTTTCCAGTCTTGTTCGAAGCAAAAGTAGTCGGCAAAGTAAGAGAGAGAGAAAAAGAATCTACAATTGGGAAAAGTTTGGAAGTTGCGCAATGACTGAACCCCCCGAGAGCAGTCCCTCCTGCTTTTTTTCCTTTGGTCGTAGCAGCGTAAACGCATTAGTGATTGTTGTAGTAATAGTAGTCATCATGCTGTGTGTAGTAGGCATGTATGCATGTGTACATGGATTATTCACACAACCTTTTGATGCTGGGAGGGTATATTATGTCTAAGAAAGGGAGACAACCAGGAATAAAAACACACAAAAGAAAGGGAAGTAGAGAGAGAGGATGAGGATGAGGAAACCGAGACTAATACCGCACAACGGGCGAGGCAAGAGAGTCGTTGCCGTCCTGGACAAGAACACCCTCTTTGATGCCTTCCTTCTCGAGCTTGTGCATCCAGTCATCCTTTTTGTCTTTCTTGTGGATCCAGCCGCTAAAGATCTTTTTGAGCTTGGATTTTTGCTCTTCCTTTACGGGCGGCTTTGGCTCGTGTGAGACCGTCTTGAGGGTAACGGGGGATTCTATGCTCAGGCGGTGGGAAAAGTTGGATGCGTGGGTGCTTTCGTTACTGCCTCCGCTCCGTTGGCGGGTATGACTGCTCGAAGCCTGGTCCGGACGCTGATCAACTTTGGTGGCTGAGGATCTGTTTGTCCCCGACTTTTCGGTGTGGCCAGGGCTGGTTGGAACTGTGCTTGTTGATTGAGCAATCGGCTGGGTGCCCTGCTTGCGCGAAGACTTTCGGGCGGGGAAGGCATTGTTGTATTGCATGGCCAGGGTATCGGAACCACTTCTCCTGTGCTGTCTCGAATTACCAGGTGAGCGATCTTCGGGCTTGTCTTGGGAACGCATAAGACTAGCAATGTGCGTCTCGGCTGTGGGAGATTTTGGTGTTTTTGGCGACTTGGGCGATGTGACGGCCTCTTGCTTGGGTTGTTCGGGATCCTTCCAGCTGTCCAGACTGGGTAGTGGTGGAAGCTCTCTGTTGAGGTTGACGGCATTTGATTCAGACTTCCTGGGCTGCGCGGAATCGTCCGCCTGTCCGGAGGAGGCTCCTGACCTACTGCTCGAACTTTTCATGCGACGGAGTCCCCAGCTGCGCCATGCAGAATTGGAGCCATGGCGAGAAAGACTGGTCTCGTTGTCGGCTGGCGAACGGAGGGATTCCTTGGATTGTGCGCGGCTCAATGCGCGACTGCTGCGGGAGCCCGGGAAAACATATTCAATTACGCTTTCCTTGATGCTGGCGGCGCGGCTTGGCGGACGGACGGATGTGGATGGGCGGCGTTGGCGTTCAGCCATTTCCTGTTGGCGCTTGCGTTCGAATTCTAGACGCATCCACTCGGAGGCCTGTGCATCTGCAGCGGCGACTGGATCGTCGAAATGGTGGGAGGATGAAACAGGCACCGACGAAGACAGTTTGGATTTGGCGAGGGTGGATGTGACAGCGACAGGAAGGGTGATGTCTTCGTCCGAGATGCTGGAGATGGCTGGCCTGGAAGCGTCCATGGAGGCTTTGCCAAAGTTGCGCAGGCGTTCTTCTTTTTCAGCGTCTCGATCCTGAAGCCAGTCGGCTCGTTTCCGGCTGCTGTTTGCTCGTGCCGGCAGGTCGCCGTACTGCCTTGCGCGTATCTCCATATCTGCCTTGGCCCTGGTACGGACCTTTGTGCTGCGCGATCGTGGTAGGAATGACGTCGAAATGGATTCTGCAGGGGCGCCCGTGGGTACACGCACATTGACATCGGCATGCTGGGGTCGGCTTTCCTTGCGCGGGCGGAGACCCCCAAAGTCCAGCTTGGGGTCGGTGTTCTCCATGCCGTGGTCGGAGGGCTTGAAGTTCTTGAGGATGAGGCGACATGCTTCGCGCAGCTCTTGTTCGGTCTGGCTGTCGAGAACACGACGGTTGATGAAGGGCGAGTTGTTGCATATGGTCTCACCAGAAGAGTGTCTTCGGTGCGCCGAGGCGTGGGAGAGGGTGGGGTCTGGAGACATTTTGTCGGCCAGGTCGTGCTTGGACGAAGTTTTCTGGAGAGCAGTGAGCGGGTGTGGCGGGAGGCGGGTGATAAGGACGTACAATGGGCGAGAGGGTGAAGGAGAGTTTGCGAGCCATGTGAATTAGGACTAGAGCGGGCTGTTTGGTAAACAGCAGAGGCGGAACGGTGGAACCTGAACCTGGGGCGCACGAGCAGCGTATATGTAAGTGCGGTTGCGGTTGCGCGAACGGATGTTGGTGATTGAAGAGTATGGTCGACTAGCAATGGCCAAACACAGCTACTGCCGACTAGTTAGTGCAGCGCAGCGGAACCGCGAGCCGGGCGAGTGCGTGTATGGGATTCTGGCGAGGAGGAGGGTGGCATGCAGCGCCGAAAAGAAAATCAGGCACAAAGGCTCTCCGCTGGGGTGGGATAAGTATAGTACAGGCAATGGTGGCTGCGGCCAGGAGGTGTTTTGGGTTTCAGGATGGCAGCTAGCAACCGACAGGGTGCAACGACACACTCAGCCAATCAGGGCCGCAGCTGTCATGGCTCAGCTTACCATGGCTACGCCGACCGCGTCCTGCCGTGGCCGATACGCGTCTGCCCGTCATCCATGGATTCATCCTCAGCTGTGCGGGTGCTTGTGCTGCTGCGGCCGCCGCCGCTGACTGGGCGCACGTCGAGGAACCATTGCTGGCTGGGACAGCATCTCTTGTGCGTGTGTGCCTGGTCCCATGCACGCCCACAGCTTAGAGCGGGCGACGCTATTGATTCCAGGCGCGCCCACACGGACCGCCCGGTGGGAATCATTGGATTCGATTCGATCCAGCCACTCAACTGTCGCGTCTGCTTGCCTTGCGGGGGACCTGGAACCTTTTGCGGCGTCGAATATGTCACTTGGGCGCGTCTGCTGCGGACTTTGGTCGTCTTCACGTCACTCGAGATGAATCCTTCTGTTGCACCAATTTCCGCTGCCCACGTGACCTGCCCCCCCCCCCCCCCCCCCCCCCCCCCCCCCCCCCCCCCCCCCCCCCCCCCCCCCCCCCCCCCCCCCCCCCCCCCCCC